>JASDQU010102623.1:74803-86173 GCA_032191745.1 Picea mariana | reverse complement strand
CTTACATTGCATGCATCTTTCCAACATTAGTATTAAGACTTCTACATGATCTTTAAAAAGACTAAAAATAGTCTAGTCATCCAAATATACTTCTAATAACTTATGTATGAAATATTTGAAAGAATCTATGACCACCCTTGAAAACATGGATGGTGCATTCTTCAATCCAAAGTGCGTAACTATATACTAATCGGATCCCCATTCTGTAGAAATTGTATTCTTATGCCTATCCTCTGGAGCTATTTTGATCTGATGATAACCTCATAATCCATCTGTGAATGAGTATGCTTCTTGGCCTTCCACATTCTCCAAGACCTTATCTGTAAAAGGGTTAGGGAAAGGATCATGTAATCAAGCATCATTCAATTTCCTTAGATCGACACAAATTACTATCCCCCCTTGCTTCTTTTTCTGGACTACCATGGGAATGATCCATTAATATTCCTCCACTGGCTCTTTGATACCAACTTCTAGCATTCGGACAATTTTTTCTTTCACTTTTTTCTTATACACTAGATTTAGTCTATAAGGTATCTTCCTAACAGGTCTATCATCTCATTTTAGGGGTATATTCATCTCACCTAGCTCACTTGATATTCCTTTCATCTCTATAAATTTTGATGGAAACAAGTCATTGTATTCGCGCAGTAACTATGTTATCCTTTATAGTGTATGCTCATCACAGTAGTCTCCAATGCTATCCATTTTAGGGTTTTCTTCTGTCCCAATGTTGACTTTATTTACCTTAATTGGTGTATCAAATGCCTCTAACTCCAGAGATGGACTTCCCACCTCTCTCCCCTTCAATCTCTATTATTTGAATGTTGTGTAGATCATCTTCATCCAGGGATTCCTCTACAACATGATAAGATAAGAGAAAATATTTGACTGTCTGTCTATTCTGTTGTTGATATTATGTTATAATTTTCACCTCAGGTTCCTCAAAAAATATGATTTCATGTATCAGCTTCAAGGATGAATCAATATTGGGGTTATCATGCTCAAATGATAAAGTTACCATAGATTTTTTCTATAATATTTTTCATTATGTGGTGCCTCTGCGCATCTCCTAGTCTATGTACCAATTCTTGGGTATCCCTTCCAAGGTATGAAAATAGTAATGAGGCCATTCCTCTAGTGGTTTCAACCTCCATTGTGTTATTCATTTATCTAAGTGATCAACTGGCCTTCCTGGTCCATCATATTTATGCAATGTATTGCTCCCCTGTGATGCACAAAATCTAATTCACAGTAACCTTTTACATTGATAACAGTCTTCAATTTTTTCCTTGTGTGCACCCCACCATCTTGAAGGTGTTTCCTTGAGTGAAATATCCAGGGCTAATAACCTATGATTTTCCAAAACGTCTTCCTCATAATTGCTCGGGAATTATTCTAAGTCATTAAACTCATGAAAAGTGGGAGGTTCCCTTATCTCTATACCAACCCACCTCACTGTGCAGTCGATTCTTGTGCACCTTCTTTTGGAGACCTCATCCAGTCTATGTTGCCAGTTCTCGAGACATTTATCTGAGTCTAAGGCACACGATGTAATAATTCTCCAACTGAGTACTCCATCTGCAGTCGGGTTGACATAATCTTCTTCTGACATAGTAGTCCTATATAACTGATTTATTTCTTCCAAGTCCAAAAATTTCGCCTCTACAAACCTTTCTCCTTCTGAAGGATCGATTGGTGCAATCACTCTGTACTCGCCTAATTCAAAAGTAATTTTCCTTTTATTTAGGTTGATCACATATTGGTTATCAAATTCCTAGTCCAATCCAAGTAATGTTGGGTAGGGTGTTGTGCCATCTACTATTTCTATAACCTTGAAATATGCCATAGTGCACACTTCATTCAAGTCTATTGTCACACCTTTAAGTATTCCAATTGGTAACACTCTATGTTGATTTTTGAATTTCAACTTGACATGTGAATATCCTAATGTGGGTTCCCCCATACATTGTCATGTCTTCTTAGGTAATACATTTACTTCAGAGCCTAAATCAAGTATGATGTCTCCCATATTGAAATCCCCAATGTTGGAATTTAACCTGTATTTCCTACTTGTTCTTCTTCTTGTATGGAGATGATTAATTGTCTTCTATTCTAAATTCCCTTCTACTTTTGTGTTGCATCTTTCTATGAAATTTTGTAATACGTTAATGGATGATGGATCATTCAATAACTTAACACGAGATTGAATAAATGTCTTTATGTTACTTACTTTCTATAAAGGTTGTCCTTCGCTGGTGTGATCCATTGAAGATGGCATCTCGTACATCGGTGGATCCTGAGTTTGTTGTGTAATTGATGTAGATGAAATGTTCTCTTTGAGAATCTCATGTCTGGCTTCCTTAAATGTTTCATTTTCTTTCCGCGCATCAAAATGCTTCTGTGTCTTAGTATTCTTCTTTACCCACTAGTGTTGAGTTGGATCTTGTTTTGTTGCATCATATCCCTTATTGGCTCCTCCTTGAGTAACTATGTTGATGTTCTTCCCATCATTCCTGACTTCTGTGGAAATCCACTGCACATTCTAATTGTTCTCGTTCCTTTTTTCCTGTATTTTTCTCAATAGTGTTGGGAAATCTTTTGTTTCATGGTATATTGTGTGACAATACATACATGTTGTAGGTGGAAGTGGAAAATCTCTTGCATAATGTCCTGGTTGTTGATAGTTGTGGAAAACCATTGGATCTCTTCCTCAACCTCCACCTCTAAATCCACCTCTATCTCCTTGTGGTGCATTGTATTGGGGTACATGGTTATACTGCGCGGGATTATATTGTGGCTATGCATTGTTGTACTATAGTTGCGCAGGATTGAATTATGGTTTCACATTAGTGAATTGTGGTGTAGCTTGGCCTGTCATCATCCCTTCTTGCACCCTGTAGGTGTTTGAATTTCTTTCTCTCATCAATTCTATTGTTCTACATTCCTTATCATCATGACCCACTATCTTATAATTTTGTATCATTAGAAAATGATATGGATCATTCCCATGTGTGTTACAAATATTTCACCATGGTCCTCCTATTGGCAAGGGGTTTGGAACCCCTACTTCCAAGTACTGCACAAAGGTTGGACATTCATTCTTATGATGTCCTTTTGTCCTGCATAAGTTACACCAAACAACTTCTCTCGTATCTTTCCCCCTATTCTGGTTTAATTGAAATGTTAGACTCTTCAGATCCTCTCTCAACTCATCTATTGTTGAATATGTATGTTGATATTGGTTTTCTTCCAGCTACAAGGTTGCTTGCAGGGCCTCTTCCTGAGTTTGGAACTTCTATTGTCTCAAAGGATACTTCAAGTGTGGTAATAATGAGTTCACAAATAATTGCCTATGTTGCATGTCAATAATAAAATACTTCAACTTACCTTTCAAACATTTGAAACTTTGATCAATCTCTCAGACAAACTCACCTGGTTTCTGCCCGATTTCAATCATTCCATTCATATACTGGTATTTTAAGTTTGTCTTATGAAATTCATTTACTAGTACCTTTTTCACCTATGTGACAGTATTTGGTGCTTCTTGTGGACTGTTTACATTGAGGCTCATGTACTAGTCTAGTGCGCGGTCTCTGAGTGTTATAGCTAACTGCAAAAAAAATTTATCCTCATTTGTGACTTGCTTTGCTTTTGAGATCTTTTCACAGATAAATAAATTCTTTTTAGGGTCCTATGATGCCTCGCCCTGAAACTCTGATAATCTGATAGTGGAATATACTCCTGCCATTTTGAACTGTGTTGAACTACTGCCTCCACGTGGTGTAGATAATTGACTATTACTTCTTGAACTTGATCCCCTAGTTTTTGATCCTCTATTGGATCTCTGGTCTGCTACGCCTCCTCTACTAAAAGAAGGTTTTCTAAAATTTTATGTTCTTTTAGGTGTGTTAGGTGCACATGGGGTTGTAGGTTCGACATTGATTATGATCTGAACTGGAGTTATGCCTTCTATTCCTGACCCCGGACATCATGTTTTCCTTTCATATGTTGCACGTGGGATTTCCTCAATATGCTCCACATACCGGAGATCCTCTACCTCTTCTTAATCACTTGTCAAGCCCTCTTTGTCAACTATGGACCTCTTTTTTTATTCATATTATATTGGTAAGGTCTTCTGCTACATGTATTTCCATCTTTTTTCATTATTTGCTTTGTCTGGTCCTCATCCATCATGACTGGGTCCATGGCCTCCTTTTACTTCCCCTTATCTGTCTCCCTGTCCATATCTCAAACTCATGTCAGTGCTTCTTCCCCTTCCCTTGTGCACACAGGGAAGTTTAGTTGTTTGATTCCATGGTCATCACACATTTTCCATACAATAAAATCTTGATAGAAGTGTATAGTAATCTGATGTACCTACCTATGGGTCCCTTCAGAAAATCCTTCTCTACAACAGTGTACGAATTTGAGGTATCAACTGCAAATTTAGTGATAAACCCTACAATAATATTGTCTAACCAAAAATCTACTGCGCGTGTAAATTTATTATTGAATTGTTATAACCACATGATCTCCAGTGGATGCCACTCTAGATTTCTGATATGATTCATAGGTGGTTGTCCTTCAACCTCAATAACCACTCCTGCAACAGATGCGGGAAATCATAGAAAAATACTTCATGTAAGTTTCTAAACACAAATTTTTTGAATGAGAGTAGTGGACATACCTCTTCTCAGAGATAATCTTCCACCATTCTAGTGAGTCTTTCACTTTGTATTTTTACAGTCTTTGTACATTTTCGCTCATTAATAGAAAATTGTGTATTATTGTATCTCTATGTTTATGGTTGCATATCTGATATATTTTTTTTATATTATTGGATATCCGAGACATCTCTATACATTTATTTATTATATCTCTGCTCGAGATATGATTCGTAGGTGGTTGTCCTTCAACCTCAATAACCACTCCTTCTGCGCAAACTCGAGATCCTTTGTCCATAACCATATTTCAATCTCTGCCTTTATTAGATTACATGGCCTGAACATTCCCTTCTATGCCTTCATTCTCTGTGATTTTCTTACACAGATCCCTTCCAATCAATCATATATAGTTCCATCCAGCAACGAAACCATTTGTTGGACACTTCGGCTGACCCAGATTCTGATCTCAATAGGTTTCCAAAAAAGCCCTCAAACTATTGGCCCTCCTGGTAAACTAGAAGGAAACATTGTGCACAGACTTCATAGTGCAGTCTCACCCGAGATATCTTTATGGGGGACTGCAATACTCAGGTGTTTGCAGTCTAGGAAGAGAATGGGAATGTTTTTTTGTTCTTTTCCTCATGCATTAATATTATTATTCATTCATCTAAGCTAGTGTTCATTCATCTAACTATGCATGCATGCTATGATTATCTAGATCACCATTCATTTTGTAATTGATTCATAACATAACATCAAAGAAACTATTCAAACACATTAATACACTAGACTTACCATGGTACACCCCTCCTGGGGATACGCCCACAAATATCTTTCTCTTCTACTCGTTTTATTCATTATTCTGCAAAATATGCTATGTGTGAACTACATTCTTTCGGATTATAATAAAAAGGAGCGTAAGTACCCTTTGTGAGGCAGACTATATCACAATAGGCTCCACATTCTATGGCCTAACCCTCAAAAGCTATCTTATTCATCTCAACACTATATCTCCTCGAATAATCAACCAATACCCAATTGAACAACACTCAACAACCACAACTTAGACCCCCTAGGTATTTATTTATACTACTCTACTGGCTTATAACCATTACATTCACACCAGAAACCCTAACCCTAACATGGTTAGGTCTATTTTCATGCATTCCACATTGCTTTTCCTCCTTATACATGATGTTTTTCCGCCACCTATGGCGCTCACTCCAAAAATAGGTCTGTGCCAAAAATAGACTTTCTTCCCAAAATAGGCATGTGCCAAAAATAGACTTTCCTCCCAAAATAGGTTTGCACCAACACAAGCTAACATGCAGCTCAAGAAGACATCAGATTAAAAAGAAAAAGGTGAATGGGGAGGAAGGAGACTAGCCACACACTTTTTCAGAGAGTAGAGAAAGTAGAGAAAGAAAAGGAAATTAAATCTAGGAGAGATTCTAGGTTCATCCTCAGCGGAGTCACAATTATGCTAATAGAGATCTCCCTCCTATGGATAGGTGGTTTCTCCCTTGGATCTACCTTTAATGCAAGATAGACAATTGATAGATAATATTATTTTCCTAGATCTAATCAGATTCTTTTCATTTTACACTAGAGTGGAGAGAGGTGTACCTTATTAACTGACCATTGTACTTACATGTCTGGTTGATGCAACTCCAAATATCTAGCTCTGATTCCTGTGATCTTCTTCATGCACACAAGAAAAAAAAGAATACCAATCTACAAATCCTTTTAAGTGTTAAAGAAACTTGAATCCAATCAAAACTACTCTATTCAATAATGAGCCACAATTCGTGTAATCAAAAAGACAAACATTGAAGGGGAAAAGTAACATTAATCTATATTGATAAAATAGAGAATATTACATCAAGCTTGAATCCTTTAGGCCTTGTGTTGTAGTCCTCCTTGGTCCTTGCCTTCTCTCTTCCTTCATCTTGACTCTCTTGGAATTCTAGCAATGTAAATTTACTCTCAAATCTTCCTTCTTCTCTAAGCAAACCTTCATGCATAAATAACCCACCAAATATTTCCTCCATGTGATGAGATAATGTGCCATCTATGAGATTCTATAGATTACTTAAGACATGCATTGACTAAATCATTAGTGGCATACCACTTAGTCTTGGTTAACTAGTCATTCAATCCATAGTTGACTAGATATTCTCAAGTTGAACGAATTACTCGTATCCACAAGTGAGGTAGAATCTTGGTAATGATTCCAAGGGAGGCATGCTCTTTTGTTGATAATTCCAATGTATGCATGCAAGGCTAGACTTCACTTAGTCATGAAATAGGAATTATCTCCTAAAATCAAGGAAGGAAGTGCTCTTCATCATAGTAAATAGGAATTATCTCCTAAAATCAAGGAATGAAGTGCTATTCATCATAGTAAATAGGAATTATCTCCTAAAATCAAGGAATTAAGAGATTTTCCTCCTAGTAAATAAGAATTTACCTAATGGTGGTTTAAGGGCCCATGGTTTTGGAAACCTAGGGTATGAGATTGTTAGTATTTTCCCATGGTTTTTGAAACCCATGGTATTACATGGTAGGTACTTTCCCATGGTTTTGGAAAACCTTGTTAGGTACATGTATATGTATAATCTAGTACCTCTTTTGAGAAGGTCCTCTATGTACCATTAGGGTGGAAAATATAATTGTAACAAGACTTCCCCACATGGGGGCCCTAGAATAGTGATTGTTGCCACCTTTTAGTGTGCATGTTATTTAATCCCCCTAGGGACTAGGAGTCTAGTTAGTCTCCATACCAGAGTTGAGCCACATTTGTTTCTTCTCATCATGTTGATATATTTATCCTCTGGACTTGGTTGGTACTTTTTGTATTTTCACCTATTGAAATCCATCTACTTCATCCATATAGTGATGATCCTTCATTTTTTTTCTTCCATTCACCCTCCCCCTAGGATATTTCAATCAATGTCCCTACCATTTATTACCCCCATGATCCAGGTGGATATCGGTGGCCACCCACCTTTTCCAACTAGCTCAAAATAGTTTTCTGGCAATTTTGGTAATTTACTATTTTTAGCATTTTTTAACTTCTGGGGGGCCATTTTGAGGGCCTAAATGAAGGTTTTTCATGATAGAGCTTCCCAATGATAGCCATAGGATTTGATTGAGACATCAAAATGAATCTCCTCGATGATACCTTTCCAACGAGCTATTTTGCGCCCCAAAAGGAGATCGTATGCCAAAGTTACGCCCCCAAGGAGTCGATACAACAAACTACCCAAAACAGGGTCCACAAAGTTGTTGACTTTTCATCTTTCGGGGTTAGGGTTTTGAATTTTATTTATGATAAAAAGGCCTTTGGAGCATCATTGTAAAATCATCTTCTTGTGAATGCGAGTAGCAGACACATCTCTTCTGAGAGATACGCTGCCACCATTCTAGCGAGTCTTTCACTCTGTATTTTTACAGTCTTTGTACATTTTCGCTCATTAATAGAAAATTGTGTATTAATGTATCTTTGTGTTTATGGTTTCACCTCTAATAGATTTATGCTATATTATTGGATATTTGAGATATCTCTGTACATTTATTTATTATATATTCCCTCTCATTTCTTGCCAAAAATAATATGGATCAATGGTATCATAGCAGGCTACTCTTGATTGTTTTGTTTTTTTTTTCAGTGCATGTCCCCAACAAGGTCTGAGTATAGCAAGTTGGGTCTCGATATTATCTCTCTTGAAGACAATCGTTCTCGTAAACCCAAGAAACCCTCCATGGTGGAAGAAAAGAAAAACGATGGAGCAGACGGTTCTATCAATTTGTTGCTTGAGCAAGCTCTCATACGACAGAGGGATGAAATGATGGAGAATTTTTCCCACATCCTTCAACGCCTGCCGATAGAAACAGGTGCATCTTCATCAAAAAGCCACTTTGGAAGAACCTCTCCTTTCAAGGTACAGGTTAATTTCAATATTCCCATATTTTAAGGTCAAATAGATGCAGATGCCCTAGATAAATCGTTAAATCTACTAGAAGGTTATTTCTCTGTTCACCATTTTTCTGACAGGAAAAGATCGCATTTTCACTCCTTAAAGCTCTCCCCCATGTCAAACATTGGCGGGAAACTTACTAGGAGCAAAGTTCCACAGAAGAGTCTCAAACATATGGGGTCAATCCCACTTGGGATTTTTTTGTGGACGTGGTAAAGAAACAATATTACCTTGTTGGAAACTATGAGGACTAGTATATGAGATGGACCACACTGCGACAAGAGAGGGGCCAAGCAGTTCTAGAGTTCACCAATACCTTCCATACCTTGCGCACCAAGTTGGGTATCAAAGACTCTGAATGAAATTTGGTTCTAAAATACCGTGGGGCTTATGAAATGGATTTTCTAGACATCTCATCACTTGGTGTTGCTTATCAATATGCTGTTAAAATCGAGTAGAAATTTAAGCACCAGAATAAATGCGAGTTTTGATCTGCAAATCTGCAAAAACAAAAGTATGATAAAGAGGACCCTAACAAACAGTCTCTCAAAAACCAGTCCAAGCCACATGAAAAGAAGGGTCATGTGATCCGAAATCGGATCCAGAAGCCTGATAGGGCTTGAAAAATGCTCAAAAATGAAAGTGCTCGGAATGCGATGAAACCTGTTCCATTGCGTCCGTCTCGTCTTTCTGATTCTGGTGGTATATTTACATTCTCAAACGGAGTCCGTATGGAGAAGATATCGTGTTCTGTCTGAAAAGTCAAACAAGAAAAAGGGGATGACTGTACAGTCTGTACAGTCCACGTGTCATGTCTGTACAGCTGACGTGGCAGGGCCGTACAGCTGACATGGTAGCTTCAGAAGACAACACGTGGCAGATTCATACGGGGGACACATGGCAGCACCAGGAGGCGACATGTGGCAGGCGGATTTGGCCGAATGGGCATACAGTTGGACCAGTACTGAGGTGACACGTGTCACCACTGAAAGCGTGACACGTGGAAGGGTGACATCATCCAATGACGTGACAAGATGACAGAGCGTACGGCAGGCTGACGTAACAGGTGAGAGGGCTGACAGGTGGCAGTACGGCAGAGTCGACGTGGCACACACGTGGGCCAATCAGCAGATGATGCGTGTCAGTATTTGATTGGTTGGTAAGGGTGCCACGTGGCCCAGTCAAGGGCTGCCACGTGGCACCCCATGTTAAAATGTTGGTTTGGCGTCGCTGGGGGTCGAACCCGGGATCTCCCGGTGGGCAACGACTTAACTGGATGGGCTAACCATGTGGCCCGCGGGTAGAACTTGTTACACATTCGGCATAAATTGTATTTGATTTGGTTAAAGTTTGTGTGGCGGTTTAAAAAGGGTCAGGGCTTAGCCCCTGCCCTCGGCAGAATACATGCGACCATTCCACATAGCCACATGACCCGGGTTCTATTGCTATTTTGGGCGCAGGGAGTTATAACAAACAGCACGAGGTCCTATTAAAAAGGCCACGGGACCGGGAGCCAACTCACAAGGGTGCGCGCAAAACGGGAGCGCTTAGCCACATGGCCAAGCAAAATAACCCCATATGACCGAGAAGGGGGCGCGCGCATGGACGAAAGGGGCTTGCGCCCAACAACTTTACTAAAGTGGGTTTTTATATAACAAAATTTGGTTTTTATTAATAACAATGCCTATTTTTAATAGATTTCTTCCATTTTTGGGGGATATTGGGCATTTTTGGAGGCCAGATTCTTAGAGGAAGTTGGGGATGTGAAACCAACTCCAAGGCTATATAAACTAGGCCTGTTTGAGGCCAAACACAGTCATTCAAAGCAGATTTATGTTGGAGGAAAGCCAAGCCAAGTCAGTTTGATGCAGGGAAGCCTTTGAGGTGGAGACGTTGTCGGATCATTTCTGAGAGCTTGGAGCATCAGTTTTGCATGCCATTTCTTTTGTAGGGTTCTTGAGATCTGGGACAACAAGACCAGATCAGTATTGTATCCATTTGGCATTGCTAAGATGTAATTTTGAGCACTTGAGAAAAAATAAAGAAGCCTCCCCCACAAAGAAAAGGCCCGGAGATGTAGGCAAAAGTTGTGCCGAACTCTGTTATCAACCTGCGTTCTTATGGTTTGTTGTTTATTATTCTTTTCAGATCTGCATATGTGTATTTGACTATTATAAATCCTCTTCCCTCCTCATTATTTCATTAAATTCTCAAATGTTTAATTAATACATGCAAGTTTAAAACTCAACCATAATCATTTAAAAGATCCAACGGATCAAGTGGTATCAGAGCTAGTTGATGTTTGGATTTGAGTTGCATGTTAACCAGGGAAAAGCTACAGTGTGGTGAAGGCGAGCTTGTTGCAGAGACTCCATTAATTGGATTGAGAAAGAGAGCTTCTTTCAAAGAGAAGATGGCATCGGACGAAGGGATTCCTCAAGAAGATGAAGAGTTCCGGAAAACATTCCATGCTATGTCAGAGATGGTGACAGTTTTGTATGAAGATTATTTAGAATGGAAGCAACCAGTTTTGGGTAATTCTTCGAAAAGAAAAAGTGAAGAGGAAGAGGACCATCCTCACATTCCTCCTTCACCTCCTTCAACACCTCCTTCTTCTCCTTCTTCTTCTGCAAGTTCAAGTTCAAAATCTAATGAGAAGAAAAATGTTCATAAGCATAAACATGAAATGCCATTGTTAAAACTTGATGTAAAATTTGAGTTGCCCA
>JASDQU010102622.1:297218-308386 GCA_032191745.1 Picea mariana | reverse complement strand
AATTTAGAACATTAAACTAAACTCACTGCCTATCATGAAAATATTGTTTTTTGAATATCTAAAAACAATTTCAAACATTAAACTCCTATCATGAAAATATTGTTTATTGATTTTTTTTTATATATAAAATTGTCCTAGTGATATACTGGTAGGTAAACCTGCCTCTTAAGCGGGTTCGATCTTTGTCAATGGAGCTCTGATTTTTCTGGATACAATTTATGATTTATTGGGTCGACCGTAACGATCAATTTAATTTTCTCTCTGTTTTCATGTTGTTCAATGTAAACTGTTTTTTATTTATCAATGTAGACACATACAAATTAAAAATTCTGCTTGACTTAATTTAATTATTTTTTAAAGTGGCTCCCATGAAATTACTCAATTTATTACAGGGTTCAGCAGGCACGTGCCGTGACATGGGAGATTAGATGGCTCGAACCCAGCAGCACTCTCATTAATGTGGCATCCCTTACTCTAGCAACTCGAATCTGACATGTTGGTCTAGGATGCTATCAACCTACAGATGCCCATTCTGCTTCCGTTTATAAGCAAGGGGATGCTTTGTTAAATAGCCAGGTTTAGCCTTCAGACTAGGCGTTCTTTTAGATGCTCACTTTCTTTCTTAGCTTTATAGATATGATCTATAGTAGCAGTATAGTTTTCAACATACTTCTTTTTGTATACCTATTGTCATATATTTTGGCCTCGAGAGGCGGTTCAAACTCAAAACTTGGTGGAGATGGGTTGGTTTCCTCTCATGGCAACTTAGAGTTCAACATCATTAGGCATGTGAATAGGTGGTTATAGTGCGAAAAGATTAGTTATTTTTGGTTGAGTGCTTTCATAGCTTTCAAACAAGGCAATAATTTAATTTATAACTGTAAATTAGTTTTCTTATCTAACAAATAGTGGGAAATATTGGACATACACCAAGCCCAATCATGTCTTATTAGAGTGTTCAACCAATAAAAAACTAAACATTGAAAATTAAATTATTCGACAATTTTTTTTTATTTTTCTACGAATTCAAATTAATATAAGAGTTTTTCAAAACATTAGGATGTTGTGAATTCATAGAATAAACAAGGGAGATAGCTGCTAGTCCCTTCCTCTTTGAAAAAATTGAATTACTGAATCCCAAAGGTAGCTTGCAAGTGTCATTGTTCCTGCATAAATATTAAAAGTTTTGACTTATGCAATTCTCGACCATTGCACAAATAAATTACAAAATAAGATAGACAAACACAAACAAATAGTTATAAAAGATTTAAATAAAATTGCTTTATCACCTCATAATAAACTTAATATAGAAAAAGATTCAATGGAACAATGCCATTATATGGGCGTTTACCTAAGTGATATGCATGTCAATGTGTGCAAGTTAGATTTACCATTGCTGGTTCACCAACTTTGCATTCCTTCTTGTCTAACGCGAGTAACCAACCGTCGTAGAGAAACTAGAAAGTTATCGCTATTGAACCAGAGTATTATGAACTTGTTGAACCTTATAACCGCTTCTTTCTTTTTCATTACTCTGCACTTGTATCTTTTCTAAGTATGTTTCACTCCCATAATTTTCATTGTCATGTTTTACCTCCACGACTTATCTTTTTTCCATACGTATGTCATTTTGTTATATTCGTGGGTTGAAGGAGTTGGGGACTCACGTCCTATCACTTTTCTCTGTCGACCTCTTTCCAACACTTAGTTTATTGTTTATTTTGTGGACTCGCGAACTCGCAGACACAATTTATTTTCTTTGTATCTTCCTGTCTTCTCAAGTCCATCCAAAAAGTATCAATAGTTATCCATTTTTCTTATCACAATGGAGTCTTGGACTCACAGACTCACATTCTCATTTGAAATCTTCCATTCCTCCACCCCATTGTGATGTGTCCTTTCTCTTCACAATTCTCGAGTCATATTAAATGCTAATTCTATGAACTCAACTGCTAAATTAAATTCTGAAAAGGCCGTTATTAATGATGTTTCTATTGAGGAAAATCTCATTTATTTCAGGTTAATGTTATCATCAAAGATCTAACATAAAATAGTGTTTCACTATTTTGAGCAGCATTACAAATAATACAAATAATTCTGTCAACCAACTGAAGATGGTTGAAAGAAAACAACATTTCTACGGGGATGCCTTGAATCTATTCACCAGAGAAGATCACAATTAACACTGGTCAAGGGCATATTGGTATTATTCAACGTTGCCAGATAAATATAATAATAAGGTTTGTACATCAAGAATAGTTCTCGATGGTTGTGTCCCTGAGGTTTCCGAGTGCAAAGATATTGTCACTTGGTGCATTGACAAATTTGTCCAGAATAGAAGAACCATTCCACTACAAAGCGACCACCCTATTTCATTGGCGCCTTCAGTCTTCAAAAAGATGTTAAAACTACCAGAGTTGAACTTAATGTACAAAGGAGAAGATGACAAAAATTTTCTTAAAGGGAAAAAATAATGGAATTGAGCTCTTGCAGGAATATTTACAAGACCCTACTACAATGTCGAATGACCTATCTAGAATCCATGTTAGTTCTTTAAAGGATCCTTATCGATAAATTGTTTGGTTATTTACTAGAGTTATAGGTCAGGATTCTACAATAATTATTCCTCGATTGGTCCTATATATTTTATATTTTACAGTTCATGAGAATGTTGTTTTTGATTGGGAAAAGATCATATCGAATGAAATTTCTGCACAGTTAATGAATTTCAGAAGTGAGAAAAAATTATATATGCCATCTTATCTAGTATTTTATATCACACATTGACATATTTTTAAAGGTTTGAGAGTTGGAAAAAGGGTAAACTCAAAACTTGACCGTGACTATGTGGTATCAAGCTCTCTGGAGGCAGGAAGTTATCCATTATTTTTATGAAGTTTACAATGATTTTGTCTCTGAATTTAAGAAATTACTCTTTCGAGAAGATACTTCCAGGGTTTCAATGGAAGCATCCACCTTTTTGGATAAAAATGGAATTCTCGAAAAAATGGATAATTACAACATCATTAGGATCTTCTGTTCTCATGAAAATCCTATATTTCTTCCTTATTATGTGTGAGACAATTTTTTTATCATAGAGGTGGCGAGGTTGTATAAGTTCTGGTTTCACACTTTTTAGGAAAGAAGGAAAAAACAGTGCATTCCTCTGCCTTGGAGAGTTGGTGAAATTCTTTTGAAGGAATTTTTAAAATTGATGAATATGCCTCTTACTTTGACTAGTTTAATTTGAATTTTGCAGAAGAAATCAAGGGGTTTGACCCTAACCATATTGTTTATAATCACGTGGTTTAAGTCTAGCTCATCCCCAAAATGATCAATACACTCACATTTGGGGAGGAGGAGGGTGATAGTCACAACCCTCGTGTTCAAGGTGTTGATAAAAATTCTGGTGACATAGAGACAACCGTGAGCACTGCAAAACATTATAAGCGAAAAGGGAAACCCTAAAGTGAAAGAAACGCCCAGTCATGTATCGTTTCTCATAGAAGTCTTCTGCCTAAAGTAAATCCTCATTCTACAACGACCTAACAAAGAGAAACCCCAAGTAACAATTCAGGTGATGATGGAGAAAGAAATCCTCCTCGTGGAAGTTTAGAAAACCCCCATAAATTAGCATTGAAAAGGAAAAGGGTTGATTCTCACCAAGAGGGAGAAGAAAAAAACACACCTGAAAATGATATTTTGCTTGATGATATCGATTTAGATGTTGACATTGAAAATATTTGGTTCCCGGATGAAGAAGAACACACCCAATAAAATGCACAATACTTTGCATTGGTTATTCAAGATGAAGTCTTCTTTGATGAAGAAGAACACACCCAAGAAAATGTACAATATGATGCATTAGTTGTTCAAGATGAAGTCTTCGCTGATGAAGAAACATTTTTTGTTGAAAATGTTTTATTTGATAGGTCTTCAAAGAAATCGACCTTTGAAAGAACCTCGAAGAATAAGAAAGGAAAGTCACGATCCACCATTGATACTAAAAACATGTTTTCGTCAAAATTATAGTAAATTCATAAAGTCACAAGGGATGCATTAGACATTTCAATAACTAATATAGAAGAGGAAAATCTCAGGCTTAAGGAGATATTCAAAGAATTGGAGGCAACTCTCATGCCTCCACCTATATTAACTACCCTAGTTTCCATGATAGAACCTGAGTGAACTCTTCAAGGAACTCCGGAGTCAAATCTAAGAGTAAAATGAATTTCAAGCTTAATCATTGCTACTTGAAACTTTGTTGAAAATAATCTAAAGAAAAGAATGTCGTTCATTTTAGATTTATGGGACTTGGTGAAAACAAATTCTGCTCTCGGGCTCAGAATTCAAAACACTAAAGAATATCTAAATGCATACTTGAACAATGATGAAGGATTCTTCACAGATGGAGTTGCTATGTTTATAGAAAAATTCTCGGCAATGACAGATCATAGAAGGAAACATGAATATTTACCTTCCCAGATCCATATGAAACAATTAAAGTCATGTTGGATTGAAATAATTAATACATGAAATGGGTTGTCAAATCAATTAAAAGAATTGTCATGGAAGAAGACTGAGGCATACTCAAATATTATTGGTTTGGATATTGCAGGAACCACTATTGAAGTTTCAGATCCAAACTTAATATGAAATGCAATTCTCATGAGCAGGGAGAAATTTGAAGGGCAAGTCAAAAATTTGAAGAAATCATCGATTGAAAAATTTGAATGTATGGTTGAGTATACTTATGATGACATTGATAATTGGCTTATTGAGTACACAAATAAAAATGAGGACATTTAGACTATATTGCAAATTTATCTATTGAATATAGAGAAATTGAGAGTGAATTGTTAAATATCAAAGTAAAACAAGAAGTAATTGTTGCCCCCTTAAGGGATTATATTCAATAATGGTTAAACAAGGCTATAACCAAGATTTATGAATTTCCAACAGAAGCGGTTACAACTGGCCACATAACCACAACGAGAAAATATATAAAAGGTGTTTCAACAAGAAAATTAAAGAGAGAGATTCCATCACAATAAGTCCATTCTGATTACATACTTTATTCCTTATCATATTTCATACAATTATATTTATTCTTTCATTGGAAAAGTATAACTGAATTCTGATAACTTCCACATTGTCTTGTTTCCATATCATGTTGCTCGTGCTCCATTCCATGTTCTTCTCTCCATCGATTTTCTTGTAAATATTTTTATGGTCCATGGGAGCCCCAATCCCAGTCCATTAATGGACAAACTCATTTAAATTTCAAGTATTGTAACAAACATTATCATTTTTGAGAAATCCTAGAGAACTAAGTCGAGATCGGTTTGATTGTATTTTATAACTCTAAGTTTTGAGTATAGAATATTTGAATTCGATCTATCAAAATATTCTTTTGAGCTTAATAAGAAGTACTCTTTCAAAGTTCTCTGGTGCCATTCGACTATTTCTTTTATTTTGAATGTTATCATAATTCTTATTAAACTGTGATGGATGTGAGGATTTTATCATTTTCTATATTGTGTGGTATTTGAGGTTCATGGTCCACTTCTCAGGAATTATCCATATATATAAATCTTTTAATTTTCAGTATTTTAAATTTTGTTGAGCCATAAAGAGTTGGATTCATTCATTTGACAGAGTCCCATACTATTTTTTATATAAATATTTAAAAAAATCACAAGCCAAAGAGGAGTACCACCTCTCTAAAAAAACAAGGGGATTCATATCCTTGTGAGGTTGATGTTTCGGTCTTGACAGATTCAAATGCAAACATTTTTGGCGACCCCACTAGGGATCGAATTTGAAACATTGGTTTTACACCAAATTTTTTCATGACTTTGCCTCAACCTAATCATCCCCAACTAGAAATTGGATTGGGAAACCATAGAAGTATTATGCATCAATTATATAATCTTGCAATAAGCACAACCCAAATTTGAGAAGAGTTAGAGTGATCTTAGCAGTCTCTTGTTCAAGAAGAAGAACGAGAAATCCTTAGAAGAAAAAGAAGAGACGAAAGACAAATTCGAAGAGCTCAATCACAAAAAATAAACTTAAGTCAGACGCATATAAAGGGCCATTGACCAGAAGTAGGAGTAAGCAACTGCAAGTTGAAGAACGTCTTTTTGAAGAAGAGAAGAGATATTTAGGAATGGGTGATAGGGAAGAAAGACGTGAAGAAAGACAAAGAAATATGAGAAGAAAGACACGAAGAAAGGTATAAAATCCCGAGGAGAAGGGTAAGGGACTCTCCTCTAAACCTCCAGGGAGAACAACATGTGATCCCAATTCTTCCATAGGGGACATTGAAGACATTATTAGGGGATGGAGCGATTGATTCAAAAGGACATGTAGATTTATTCTTGGATGTTTGCGATTTCCATCTTATCGAAGATGATGATGTAATGTAATATAATTTCTCCAAACGTTGGTCGATCAAGCTTATGAATGGTACACGTCATTTCCTACAAGATCGATTGGGTCATTTGAATATCTTAAAACTATGTTTTTGAATATGTTTGCTCGTCCAGTTGCTTACCATACTCTTCTCATAAAATTTAATCAAATTTGTCTAAGAAAAAATGAAAGAATTCGAGATTTTTATTTGAGATTCAATAAAACATTGAACAAAATACCAGAAGAAAAAATTACAAATTCTCTGGAAGTACTCATTTGTTATAAGAATGCCATGCTTTCCAATGCAAAATTTGATATTAGAGCCTCTCAAATTGAAAACCTATATGAAGCAATGGGAAGATCCACAGAGATGGAATAAATCATGTTTGAAACAGGAGTTGACCCTGATATTTTGAAGAAAAATAGATAATTTGGCCATTTCTAATCAGGGGGCATCATGTTCAAAGAAGAATGAGGATAAAAAAACACGCCATCTCAGAATTCAAGGATTTAGAGAAGGTTTTTTCAAAGGGACCATACCAAATGTAAAAATTGACCTTGTTGCAACACAAGAGACAAAGAATGAAATAATTAGATTGAGAAGAAATGAAAATTTCATGCCTGATTCAAGGATGCCAGTTCCAGAACAAAGAATAAATCCTACTCAAGAACAGAGGCCAAGAATTGAGAATACCAATGATTAATAGAGACAGATAATCCCAAGGGCACTTAATCCCAATGCAGTAATACTTGAAGAAGCTTATGATGAACAAGTTATTAAGTAAGAGGCTGACTATATTCAAGAAAAAAATCTTGAATATGTAGAGACGGATATATTTGAGAAATCCATGTACATGTTTGAAAAAGAAGAAGAAAATAATATCTCACGAGACAATGTTGTCCAAACACGAGGACAATCAAATAAATCCAAACCAAAGGAAAATATAGAAAAAGAAAAAGAGAAGAATAAATCAAGTGAGCAACAAAGAATTGTAAATACTCCTCAAATTATGTATAATGTGGTCAGTGATCTTAGTTGAGAATCACTCTACTCTTCATGGAAGTGGTAAAGATTCTACATCAGAGAGAAAATATTCTTAAACTTTTAGATGAGGCAGGCGAAAGAATGGAAGTTGTTATTGCAAATCCAAGGCAGAATCAAACCATATCAGCTGTTAAGTTGAGAGATAAATTTTCTCCCTTTTATATCTTGATTGCAAATCATTATGTTGTGCTTCACAACTATTTTATAGATTTCAAAGCGAAGAATAAGATCATGCCCCTAGTAGTAATGGAAGCACTCGGTATGAGTTGTACCAAATATTATGAAATAGGCGAAAGTATTTATGAAATCGATTCCATAAAAGTACCATCCTATGGAGAAATCAAGGACTTCTATGCTTGGATCACTGTCGCCCCCCATATTAACACTATTTTCACTATCATAGTGGTTGATCTTCCTCTAGTATACAGAGTATTCCTTGTAAGAGACTGGTCTTCAATGATCGGTGGTTACATAATGAATGACGATAGTTGCATGATGTTGCCAAAAAAAGATGGGACAATGTTGAAAGTTCCTCGTGAGCCCATCAAACAATTTTCATTTAAAAATAAAGATAATGAAACGATGTGGGATTACATGGACACATGTATTGGAAATTATGCTATACTTGATTTGGAGCAATCAAAAAGTTTGAAACAAGAAGATAATTATTTTACTAGATATTGGAGAATGCCATTTGATGGTGCATGCTCAAGCTTAGGGGGCGGGGTTGGAATTGTACTTAAAATTCCCAATAAAGTCATATATCCACATGCTATCAGACTGGAATTTCCATGTACCAACAATGAAACAAAGTATGAAGCACTAATTCAAGGGATGATTCTAGCATTGGAAATGAATATTGAACACTTGATTATAACTGGTGACTTTGAATTGGTTATAAATCAAGTCATTCAAAGATATAATATCAAGAAATAAAAACTCAAGTTGTATGTCAAAAGAGTAAACGAATTGATGGAGGCTTTATGTTCATTCAATATATCTTTTGTCCCTAGAGAGAAAAATCAAAAGGCGGATTCATTGGTGCTTGTTGATTCATTATATAATCCAGAGGACATTCAAAGAAAAAGTTCATTTCAAGTCAAAAGAATTTTCAGACCTTCGATGCCTGAAAATCAAGAATATCTTCAGGTATTTGAAAATGATGAAGAATTAAATGATTTCTTGGCCAAGGAAAATAATTACAAGGAGAATGATAATAGTGTTTCCCCTGTTCCAAAGGACTATGTAAAATCAAAGTCACTTTTTACAAGAGATGATCAAGCAAAGAATCTCAAAGAAGAAGTATCATCTCAAAAGGTACAAGAAACAAAGAAAATAAATATTGGAACTGAGGATTCCCCAAAATATGTGAATCTTGGGATTGATTACACATCAGAGGAGATTGACCAATATACTACCTTATTCAAAGAATATTATGATATATTTTCTTGGAGTTGTGATGATCTTAAGGCATATGAAAAATCCATATTCCAACATATCGTATCATTGAGAGAAGGGGAAAAGCCTTTTAAAAAGAAAATTAGAATGATGAATCCCAAATTGAATCCATTGGTAAAAGTGGGGTTGGAGAAATTAAAAAATGTTGGAATTATATATCCCATTAGACATTCAAATTGACTCTCAAATCCAGTAGTTGTGAGGAAAAAGGCTTTAGAAATTTGAATATGTGTTGATTTCAGAGAGAATAAAGAAAGCATCAAAGACAACTGTCATCTTCCTGACATGGAATTCTTGCTTCAACAAGTTACTAGATCGGTTTGTATGACCATGTTAAGCGGTTTTTCATGGTACAATCAAGTATTGGTGGCAGAGGAGGACAGGCCCAAGATTGCTTTTATAACACCGTGGGAGACATATTCTTATGCTCACATGCCCTTTGGTTTAAAGAATGTTGGAGCTACTTTTCAAAGGGCCATGGATCATGCATTCAAAGATTTGATATGGAAATTTATGGTTGATTATCAAAATGATCTTACCATCCATTCCAAGACAAGGGATGAACACATTCATCATTTGAGGCAAGTTTTTGAAAAGTGTAGATTATATGGGATCTCTCTTAATCCGAAGAAATGTGTGTTTGTAGTATCTGAAGGAAATTTGTTGGGACAAGTAGTTAGTAAATAAGGAATTTACATCGATCTTGAAAGAATAAGAGCCATTAATGAATTGAATCCTCCATCTTCAAACAAAGGGGTGCAATTATTTTTTGGAAAGATAAATTTTGTGAGAAGATTTGTCCCTGATTATGCAAGCATTGTTAAGCCAATCAATTTATTGCTAAAAAAGGACCAGAGATTTGAATAGACTTCAGATACTCATAATGCATTTAACAATATTAAACGAGAAATCAGTCCATATTTTAAAAGAGATTTTATTTAATACTCTTTTTCTACAAAAGGGGTCGTGGCTTCAGTTCTTACAGAAAGAAATTCTAAAGGGGAAGAATTACCAATAAGCTTCTTGAGTAAAACCCTCCATGATATGAGATAAAATATCCAGAATTTGAGAAGCAAACCGTCTCTCTTGTTAAGGCAGCAACACATTTTTGGACTTATATTTTAAACTCTCATGTTATATCATATGTTCCATCTTCTCCAGTGAAGATTCTCCTAAACCAACAATTAAGAGAGGGAAAATGGGAAAATTGGCTTGCCAAGATTCAAGAGTATGATATCGAGATCAAACCTTTAAAAAAAGTTAAAGAACATGGATTGCACAAGCTCATTGCAGATAACGACGCATTGAATGGGGTGGTCTCAATCTCAACAAGAAAACCTGTGTTGAATTCTGAATGTTACAAATACATCATTTTTTTTTATCTAAGATCTGGATTGTTCCCATTCAGTATGACTCCCAAAGAAAGAATAGCTCTGAAAATGAAATCCAATCATGTATTAATTGCAGAAATATTGTTCAAAATAAATTATGATGGTATGCTATTGAGGTGTGTAGATGAAATGAAAGATCAAGAAATGATAAAGGAATTTCATGAAGGAATATGTGGAGGAAAATTTGCACCAACCACTACTACCCATTGAATAATAAGAATGGGGTATTATTGGCCATCAAATTTTAAATATTCATATGCAATGGTGAGGAAATGCCTTTCCTGTAAAAAATTCTCAGGAAAGATGAAGAGGTGTGCAATGCCTTTGAAACCGATACTGGTCGAACAACCATTTGCACAACGAGGGATAGAAGTCTATGGAAAAGAAGCAAAAATTCCACTAAGTCTTGAATTGAATGCTTTGACTTATGCAGTAAATATTGAAGACACAAAAGATACTCCTCCTCTACAAAAGATATTGAATCAGTTGTTAAATATAGAAGAAGAGAGAATCGAAGCATTAAATAAAATATGTTGGAGGAAACGAAGTGTCAAGAAGTATTTTGATCAAAGTGCGACGATAAAGAATTTTCAAAAATCTGAAGTAGTACTACTTTGGAACAAAGAAAAATATAATCCCTTAATGCATACAAAGTTTGAAGAACTATGGATTAGGCCCTATCTCATTGAAAATATTTAAGTCTCAACTCATACATGCTCAAGGATATGAATGGAAATTTTTTAATGTTGTCTGTCAATGGGAAACACTTTTCTTCTCGCTTGTACATAGTTTATTTTCTTTGTTTTGTATATTCTCACCTCCTAGACTCCATCACCCAACTAAGATTATGGATTCTT
>JASDQU010102622.1:273171-297198 GCA_032191745.1 Picea mariana | reverse complement strand
TTGAGTAGAAGGTGGTTAAGACTGGATTTTAAAGCAATTTTAGGAAGCCTCTTGTCTTCCATGTTTTTTAACTTGTTCTTATACATTAGGTATCTAGTCATAGTCCTCTAAGAGGAGGACTAGAGATATAGATTATGGTTGATTACATCCTTATAATAAATTAATTTTCTTTTTTACACCACATTTTCTCCTTAAATTTTGATTTAATGATATTTTCATCCTAGCTTGAGTAGAAGGTGGTTAAGACTGGATTTTGAAGCAATTTTTGGAAGCCTCTTGTCTTTCATGTTGTTTAACTTGTTCTTATACATTAGGTATCTAGTCATAGTCCTCTAAGAGGAGGACTAGAGATATAGATTATGGTTGATTACATCCTTATAATAAATTAATTTTCTTTTTTCCTCTAACTCTTTATCACACCACATTTTTTCCTTAAATTTTGATTTAATGATATTTTCATCCTAGCTTGAGTAGAAGGTGGTTAAGACTGGATTTTGAACCAATTTTAGGAAGCCTCTTGTCTTCCATGTTGTTTAATTTGTTCTTATACATTACGTATCTAGTCATAGTCCTCTAAGAGAAGGACTAGAGATATTGTATATCCCCACACTTCACATCTATATAGAATGACATGCATAACAAGAGTTCCTTCTTATCCCATATCCAAAGATCTATTGATTTACAATTGTTCTCAAACCCATAATAAACTTTCCATCCCCCAATAATCCTTTTCTCAATGTTATAATTCCAGTTGAACTTGTGGTGAATATCCATTCCAAAATATTTGAATGAAGTCACTTCTTTCAAATTGTTATTGTCATATAATAAGATATTATAAATAATTTTATTTTCAATTACTAAAATATATTCCAAAAAAATATCTAAAACCAATTTCAAACCTTTAACGCAGTACCCAAGAAAATATTGTTTATATAATATAAAGAAAAAACAACAACATTTTATTTGATTAGATCTATATAATATATATTATATTTTAATACTTCTACATTTCCCAAACATTTAACTCACTACCCGAGAAATTATTCTTTATATGATATAAAGAAAAAACAACTATTTTATTTTATTAAATCTACATAATATATATTATATTTTAATATTTCCAAACTTTGAAAATATTCTTTATATAATATAAAGAAAAAACAACACAATTTTATTTTATTAAATTTACATAATATATATTATATTTTAATACTTAGACATTTCGATAAAAAAAATTGAAGATAAAAATTTATAATGTAAATTACTAAAATTCATTAAAAAAAAAAAATTCTAAAAGCAATTTCAAACATTAAACTCACTACTTACTTATCCACAAATTTGTATATATTATAATGAAAAAAATTACACAATTTTATTTTATTAAAACTACATAATATCTAATAGATATTGTTTTTTAATATATTTAAGGATGGAAATTTATTTTAAAATGTAGAAATTTTGGCTAATCTTATTAATCTTTCATATGCAAACTATAAAATATTTGGCCATATTTTTGTAAAAATATTCAAATTTCTAAAAATTTTATATAATTTGTATAAAATTTTAACTATTTTTAAGATAACATAATTTTATCCTATAAAATTTAGACTACTCATTTTTAGAGTAAAAAATATTATAATACAAATTACTAAAATTCAATAAAAAAATTCAAAAAAAAAATTATAATACAAATTACTAAAATTCAAAAAAAAAAAAATATCTAAAAACAATTTCAAACATTAAACTAAACTCACTGCCTATCATGAAAATATTGTTTATTGAATATCTAAAAACAACTTCAAACATTAAACTCACTGCCTATCATGAAAATATTGTTTATTGAATTTTTTTTTTAATATAAAATTGTCCTTGTGATATACTGGTAGGTAAACCTGCCTCTTACGCGGGTTCGATCTTTGTCAATGGAGCTCTGATTTTTCTGGATACAATTTATGATTTATTGGGTCGACCGTAACGATCAATTTAATTTTCTCTCTGATTTCATGTTTTTCAATGTGAACTGTGTTTTATTTATCAATGTAGATACATACAAATTAAAAATTCTGCTTGACTTAATTTAATTATTTTTTAAAGGGGCTCCCATGAAATTACTCAATTTAGCACGTGCCGTGACATGGGAGATTAGATGGCTCGAACCCAGCAGAACTCTCATTAATGTGGCATCCCTTACTCTCTGACTATATATTTATAATAAAATTTATTACAGTGATCAGATCAGGGGCACGTGTAGTTACATGCCATTACAGGCTTAGTCTGAAGGTTCAACTTTTAAAGTTTTTTTTGTATTTTTTAATTAATTTTTACTGAAATACGATAAAAAATTGTTGGAACTTTATATTTCAGTAATTGAGTTTATATATTTCGAGTGTTTTCAGGATGTTGAATTTGTTTATGCATTCAAAAATGCAATTTAAACAATAAAAAATGATGATTTTACCAAAATTTGTTTAACAGAAGAAAAAGTTTAAAAAGTAGAATGTTTAGACAAAGTTGTCATTAAATGGCTCTAATCCAACTACGCTCTCATTAATATGACATCCCCTCTCTGTATAGTGTTTTTTATTAACTTGACAAGGATTCATCATCCATTCGAGAGAGTAAGAATAACTTGACAAGGGTTAGTTAAGGGTTTTGTTAACAATGATGGACATGAGAATGGGGTGGATGGATGGATCACCATTGTTGGGTGAAGCAAAGGTTATGGAAGCTCCAAAAGAAGAGGGATAAGAGGGTGTGGAGAGGTTTACAAGTAGGACTTGTATGGATTTGTTTCTCCTTACCACTAAGCAAATCATACACATATCTCCATAACTTTTAATTGCATGTGATCTATCATTTTTTAGATATGAGCAATAAACAACTTGAGGTTTTTGAAATCATCACTTCCTAAATATGAGCAATAAACAACTTGAGGTTTTTGAAATCATCACTTACTGTGACATCTCTATCAACAAAATTTCATATATGCCTTTTATATTTAGATTCATCAAATTTCTTCTTTCTATAGTCCTTAGCAAAGTAACCAAGCTTACCACAATAGAAACGTTTATCATTCCTCTTTACATTGGTATCTCTTTTGTGGTGTCATGCCTCATTGTGATTTTACATATGATTTACCTCTTTTGTTCCTTTCCCATTACTTTTCTTTGTATGGAGATTTCCCTTTGGCTAGCAATGCCAAATATGAACTTTGAGACCTACAATTAAGATTTTTTCTTCGTTTTTCCTCTTGCGAAAGAATACTTACCAATTCATCAAATGTAGGTGTTTTTTCCCTAACTGAAGACTGGTGATAAACATTTGATAATCATCCAACATGCCATTCATTGTAACAATAACTAGATCTCAATACTTGAAATCTTCTCTTCAATATCACCAAGTTTATCTTTCTTGAAATCTTCTCTTCAATATCACCAAACTTATCTTTAAGTTCTTTAACTCTAGAAATTTCATTTTCCTCCATTTTAATTTAGAGTATTTTTTTTTTTTTAAACAATTCTGGATTTTAATTTATATGTGGAATGATATTTTTCACAGAGCACCTTTCCTTTGATCTCTCATCACTCCCAATCCTAAAGTGAGGCTGTTGGGGTTGTTAGTTTGGCTTTGTTTCTAGATGCAATTGCCCAAGCATTATAGCCTTTCATCAAAGTCTCCATCTTACACTTCCATTTTGCATAATTTTCTCCGTTCAATTTAATTGACTCATTTAAATAGGATTCTGCGAATGGATTCACCATCTTATGAACTCAACTCAATTGTGAGTTGAACAATAAATTTTCACAAACAAAATTACCTTCTAGGCAATGGTGTCAAACAATGGCTTCCTTGTTGGATTCTTTCTCTTCTAGGTAATGATTCTTTCTTGGGGGACTTCTTCAACTCGTGGCTTTATTCCTCCACATGAGCGACTCCTTCACGTGGGTTCCTTCACTGCTCCTATGCACATAACATATCTCACCTTTAACTATTTTCTTTTACTCCTCCCTAGTCGTGACTCCTCCACGTGGGAAATGATAGTCGACTGCTCTCCTTAGCACTCTTCCAACGCCCATCTATTACACAATAGTCTCTCAATTGGACAACAAACTGAAATGACTCACTTACAACGAACGACTCCTTAGTGATATCAACAAAATGACTCCTTCAGTGATTTCAACAAAAATGACGCCAATGCCCAACTCAGATCAGGTTCTACAAACTCGTATGTTCTTCTATGGGCTCCACCACTACACAGGTTTAGTGGAAGTTTCAACATATTCTTCAACGTATTTGACAGTGGCATCAACTCGTCCTATCTGCAACTTCTTTTTGAGGTTTGTAGCAAGGTGGTCGATTTGAAATATCGAAACTATTGATCCAATTCACTAGCAACTCGAATCTGACATGTTGGTCTAGGATGCTATCAACCTACAGATGCCCATTCTGCTTCCGTTTATAAGCAAGGGGATGCTTTGATAAATAGCCAGGTTTAGCCTTCAGACTAGGCGTTCTTTTAGATGCTCACTTTCTTTCTTAGGTTTATAGATATGATCTATAGTAGCAGTATAGTTTTCAACATACTTCTTTTTTCTACCTATTGTCATATATTTTGGCCTCGAGAGGCGGTTCAAACTCAGAACTCGGTGGAGATGGGTTGGTTTTCTCTCATGGCAACTTAGAGTCCAACATCATTAGGCATGTGATCAGTAGGTGGTGATAGTGAGAAAAGATTAGTGACCTTTGGTTGAGTGCTTTCATAGCTTTCAAACAAGGCAATCATTTAATTTATAATTGTAAATTAGTTTTCTTATCTAACAAATAGTGGGAAATATTGGACATACACCAAGCCCAATCATGTAAATTTTATTTTTCTACGAATTCAAATTAATATAAGAGTTTTCCAAAAACATTAGGATGTTGTGAATTCATAGAATAAACAAGGGAGATAGCTGTTAGTCCCTTCCTCTTTGAAAAATTTGAATTACCTCCCTTCCTCTTTGAAAAAATTGAATTACTGAATCCCAAAGGTACCTTGCAAGTGTCATTGTTCCCGCATAAATATTAAAAGTTTTGACTTATGCAACTCTCGACCATTGCACAAATAAATTACAAAATAAGATAGACAAACACAAACAAATAGTTATAAAAGATTTAAATAAAATTGCTTTATCACCTCATAATAAACTTAATATAGAAAAAGATTCAATGGAACAATGCCATTATATGGGCGTTTACCTAAGTGATATGCATGTCAATGTGTGCAAGTTAGATTTACCATTGTTGTTTCACTGGCTCTGCATTCCTTCTTGTCTAACGCGAGTAACCAACCGTCGTTGAGAAAATAGAAAGTTATCGCTATTGAACCAGAGTATTATGAACTTGTTGAACCTTATAACCTCTTCTTTCTTTTTCATTACTCTGCACTTGTATCTTTTCTAAGTATGTTTCACTCCCATAATTTTTATTGTCATGTTTTACCTCCGCAACTTATCTTTTTTCCATACTTATGTCATTTTGTTATATTCACGGGTTGAAGGACTCGGGGACTCACGTCCTATCACTTTTCTCTGTCAACCTCTTTCCAACACTTAGTTTATTGTTTATTTTGTGGACTCGCGAACTCACAGACACAATTTATTTTCTTTGTATCTTCCTGTCTTCTCAAGTGCATCCAAAAAGTATTTATAGTTATCCATTTTTCTTATCACAGTGGAGTCTCGGACTCATGGACTCACATTCTCATTTGAAATCTTCCATTCCTCCACCCCGCTATGACGTGTCCTTTCTCTTCACAATTCTCGAGTCATATTAAATGCTAATTGTATGAACTCAACTGCTAAATTAAATTTTGAAAAGGCCGTTATTAATGATGTTTCTATTGAGGAAAATCTCATTTATTTCAGGTTAATGTTATCATCAAAGATCTAACATAAAATAGTGTTTCACTATTTTGAGCAGCATTACAGATAATTATGTCAACCAAATGAAGATGATTGAAAGAACACAACATTTCTACGGGGATGCCTTGAATCTATCCACCAAAGAAGATCACAATTAACATTGGTCGAGGGCATATTGGTATTATTCAACGTTGCTAGATAAATATAATAATAAGGTTTGTACATCAAGAATAGCTCTCGATGGTTGTGTCCCTAAGGTTTTCGAGTGCAAAGATATTGTCACTTGGTGCATTGACAAATTTGTCCAGAATAGAAGAACCATTCCACTACAAAGTGACCACCCTATTTCATTGGTGCCTTCAGTCTTCAAAAAGATGTTAAAACTACCAGAGCTGAACTTAATGTACAAAGGAGAAGATGACAAAATTTTTCTTAAAGGGAAAAATAATGGAATTGAGCTCTTGCAAGAATATTTACAAAACCCTACTACAATGTCGAATGACCTATCTAGAATTCATGTTAGTTCTTTAAAGGATCCTTATCGATAAATTGTTTGGTTATTTACTGGAGTTATAGGTCAGGATTCTACAATAATTATTCCTCGATTGGCCCTATATATTTTATATTTTACAGTTCATGAGAATGTTGTTTTTGATTGGGAAAAGATCATATCGAATGAAATTTCTGCACAGTTAATGAATTTCAGAAGTGAGAAAAAATTATATATGGCATCTTATCTAGTATTTTATATCACACATTGACATATTTTTAAAGGTTTGAGAGTTGGAAAAAGGGTAAACTCAAAACTTGACCCCGTGACTATGTGGTATCAAGCTCTCTAGAGGCAGGAAGTTATCCATTATTTTTATGAAGTTTACAATGATTTTGTCTCTGAATTTAAGAAATTACTCTTTGGAGAAGATACTTTCAGGGTTTCAATGGAAGAATCCACCTTTTTGGATAAAAAGGGAATTCTTGAAAAAATGGATAATTACAACATCATTAGGATCTTTTGTTCTCATGAAAATCCTATATTTCTTCCTTATTATGTGTGAGACAATTTTTTTTATCTTAGAGGTGGCGAGGCTGTATAAGTTCCGGTTTCACACTTTTTAGGAAAGAAGGAAAAAATAGTTCATTCCTCTGCCTTGGAGAGTTGGTGAAATTCTTTTGAAGGAATTTCTAAAATTGATGAATATGCCTCTTACTTTGACTAGTTTAATTTGAATTTTGCAGAAGAAATCAAGGAGTTTGACCCTAACCATATTTTTTATAATCACGTGGTTTAAGTCTAGCTCATCTCCAAAATGATCAATACACTTACATTTGGGGAGGAAGAGGGTGATAGTCACGACCCTCATGTTCAAGGTGTTGATAAAAATTCTGGTGACATAGAGACAACCGTGAGCACTACAAAACATTATAAGCAAAGAGGGAAACCCTCAAGTGAAAGAAACGCCCAGTCGTGTACCGTTTCTCATAGAAGTCTTCTGCCTAAAGTAAATCCTCATTCTGCAACGACCCAACAAAGAAAAACCCCAAGTAACAATTCAGGTGATGATGGAGAAAGAAATCCTCCTCGTGGAAGTTTAGAAAACCCCCATAAATTAGCATTGAAAAGGAAAAGGGTTGATTCTCACCAAGAGGGAGAAGAAAAAAACGCACCTGAAAATGATATTTTGCTTGATGATATCGATTTAGATGTTGACATTGAAAATATCTGGTTCCCAGATGAAGAAGAACACACCCAATAAAATGTACAATACTTTGCATTGGTTGTTCAAGATGAAGTCTTCTCTGATGAAGAAGAACACACCCAAGAAAATGTACAATATGCTGCATTAGTTGTTCAAGATGAAGTCTTCGCTGATGAAGAAACCTTTTCTGTTGAAAATGTTTTATTTGATAGGTCTTCAAAAAAATTGAGCCTTGAAAGAACCTCGAAGAATAAGAAAGGAAAGTCATGGTCCACCATTGATACTAAAAACATGTTTTCGTCAAAATTATAGTAAATTCATAAAGTCACAAGGGATGCATTGGACATTTCAATAACTAATATAGAAGAGGAAAATCTCAGGCTTAAGGAGATATTCAAAGAATTGGAGGCAACTCTCATGCCTCAACCTATATTAACTACCCTAGTTTCCATGATAGAACCTGAGTGAACTCTTCAAGGAACTCGAGAGTCAAATCTAAGAGTAAAATGAATTTCAAGCTTAATCATTGCTACTTGAAACTTTGTTGAAAATAATATAAAGAAAAGAATGTCGTTCATTTTAGATTTATGGGACTCGGTGAAAAAAAATTCTGCTCTCGGGCTCAGAATTCAAAACACTAAAGAATATCTAAATGCATACTTGAACAATGATGAAGGATTCTTCACAGATAGAGTTGCTATGTTTATAGAAAAATTCTCATCAATGAAAGATCATAGAAGGAAACATGAATATTTACCTTCCCAGATCCATATGAAACAATTAAAGTCATGTTGGATTGAAATAATTAATACATGAAATGGGTTGTCCAATCAATTAAAAGAATTGTCATGGAAGAAGACTGAGGCATACTCAAATATTATTGGTTTGGATATTGCAGGAACCACTATTGAAGTTTCAGATCCAAACTTAATATGAAATGCAATTCTCATGAGCAGGGAGAAATTTGAAGGGCAAGTCGAAAATTTGAAGAAATCATCGACTGAAAAATTTGAATGTATGGTTGAGTATACTTATGATGACATTGATAATTGGCTTGTTGAGTACACAAATAAAAATGAGGACATTGAGACTATATTGCAAATTTATCTACTGAATATAGAGAAATTGAGAGTGAATTGTTAAATATCAAAGTAAAACAAGAAGTAATTGTTTTCCCCTTAAGGGATTATATTCAATAATGGTTAAACAAGGCTATAACCAAGATTTCTGAATTTCCAATAGAAGTGGTTACAACTGGCCACATAACCACAACGAGAAAATATATAAAAGGTGCTTCAACAAGAAAATTAAAGAGAGAGATTCCATCACAATAAGTCCATTTTGATTACATACTTTATTCCTTATCATATTTCATACAATTATATTTATTCTTTCATTGGAAAAGTATAACCGAATTCTGATAACTTCCACATTGTCTTCTTTCCATATCATGTTGCTCGTGCTCCATTCCATGTTCTTCTCTTCATCGATTTTCTTGTAAATATTTTTATGGTCCATGGGAGCCCCAATCCCAGTCCATTAATGGACAAACTCATTTAAATTTCAAGTATTGTAACAAACATTATCATTTTTGAGAAATCCTAGAGAACTAATTCGAGATCAGTTTTGATTGTATTTTATAACTCTGAGTTTTGAGTATAGAATATTTGAATTTGATCTATCAAAATATTCTTTTGAGCTTAATAAGAAGTAATCTTTCAAAGTTCTCTGGTGCCATTCGACTATTTCTTTTATTTTGAATGTTATCATAATTCTTATTAAACTATGATGGATGTGAGGATTTTATCATTTTCTATATTGTGTGGTATTTGAGGTTCATGGTCCACTTCTCAGGAATTATCCATATATATAAATATTTTAATTTTCAACATTTTAAATTTTGTTGAGCCATAAAGAGTTGGATTCATTCATTTGACAGAGTCCCATACTATTTTTTATATAAATATTTTAAAAAAATCATAAGCCAAAGAGGAGTACCACCTCTCTAAAAAAATAGGGGGATTCATATCCTTGTGAGGTTGATGTTTCGGTCCTAACAGATTCAAATGCAAACATTTTTGGCGACCCCACTAGGGATCGAATTTGAAAGATTGGTTTTAGACCAAATTTTTTCATGACTTTGCCTCAACCTAATCATCCCCAACTAGAAATTGGATTGGGAAACCATAGAAGTATTATGAATCAATTATATAATCTTGCAAGCTCATTGCAGACAACGACGCATTGAATGGGGTGGTCTCAATCTCAGCAAGAAAACCTGTGTTGAATTCTAAATGTTACAAATACATCATTTTTTTTTTTTAATCTAAGATATGGATTGTTCCCATTCAATATGACTCCCAAAGAAAGAATAGCTCTGAAAATGAAATCCAATCATGTATTAATTGCAGAAATATTGTTCAAAATAAATTATGATGGTATGCTATTGAGGTGTGTAGATGAAATGAAAGATCAAGAAATGATAAAGGAATATGTGGAGGAAATTTTGCACCAACCACTACTACCCATAGAATAATAAGAACAGGGTATTATTGGCCATCAAATTTTAAATATTCATATGCAATGGTGAGGAAATGCCTTTCTTGTAAAAAGTTCTCAGGAAAGATGAAGAGGTGTGCAATGCCTTTGAAACCGATACTGGTCGAACAACCATTTGCACAACGAGGGATAGAAGTCTATGGAAAAGAAGAAAAAATTCCACTACGTCTTGAATTGAATGCTTTGACTTATGCAGTAAATATTGAAGACACAAAAGAAACTCCTCCTCTACAAAAGATATTGAATCAGTTGTTAAATATAGAAGAAGAGAGAATCAAAGCATTAAATAAAATATGTGGGAGGAAACGAAGTGTCAAGAAGTATTTTGATCAAAGTGCGACGATTAAGAATTTTCAAAAATCTAAAGTAGTACTACTTTGGAACAAAGAAAAATAAAATCCCTTAATGCATACAAAGTTTGAAGAACTATGGATTAGGCCCTATCTCATTGAAAATATTTAAGTCTCAACTCATACATGCTCAAGGATATGAAGGGAAAATTTTTAATGTTGTCTGTCAATGGGAAACACTTTTCTTCTCGCTTGTACATAGTTTATTTTCCTTGTTTTGTATATTCTCACCTCCTAGACTCCATCACCCAACTAAGATTATGGATTCTTGATAACCCGTAGGGGGTTATCATCCCACATTTGGAGCAAGTTGTTGAACCTCATAACCCCTTCTTTCTTTTTCATTACTTTGCACTTGTATTTTTTCTAAGTTTGTTTCCCTCCCATCATTTTCATTGTCATGTATTGCCTCCACGACTTATACTTTTTCCATACAAATGTCATTTTGTTATATTTGTTGGTTGGCGGACTCGCATACTCACGACCGATCACTTTTTTCTCTTGAACTCTTCCCAACACTTAGTTTATTTTTTATTTTGTGGACTCCGATATTCACACCTTCTTTTCTTTGTATCTTCCCTTTTTCACAATTCCATCTGAAAAGTATCAATACTTATCCATTTTTCTTATCACAACGGACTCTCGAACTTGCAGACTTGCATTCTCATTTGAAATCTTCCACTCCTCCACCCCGTCGTGATGTGTTCTTTCTCTTCACAATTCTCGAGTCATATTAAATGCTAATTCTATGAACTCAACTGCTAAATTAAATTCTGAAAAGGTCGTTATTAATGATGTTCCTATCAAGGAAAATCTAATTTATTTAAGGTTAATGTTATCATCAAGGATCTAACGTAAAATATTATTTCACTGTTCTAAGTGGCATTACGAAGAAGTCTGTCAACCTGCTAAAGATGGCCGAAAGAAAACAACATTTCTACGGGGATACCTTGAATCTATTCACCGGATAAGATCACAATTACCACTGGTTGAGGGAATATTGGTATTATTTAACGTTTCCAGATAAATATAATAATAAGGTTTGGATATCAGGAAAATATTTCGTTGGTTGTGTCCCTGAGGTTTTTGAGTGCAAAGATATTGTCGCTTGGTGCATTGACAAATTTGTCCAGAATAGAAGAACCATTCCACTACAAATTGGCTCCCCTATTTCATTGGTTCCTTCAGTATTCAAAAATATGTTAAAACTACCAGAGCCGAACTTAACGTACAAAGGAGAAGATGCCAAAAATTTTCTTAGAGAAAAAAATAATAGAATTGAGCTCTTGCAGGAATATTTACAAGACCATACTACGATGCCAGAAGACCTATCCAGAATCCAGGCTAGTTCTTTAAAGGACCCTTATCAAGAAATTTCTTGGTTATTTACTAGAGTTACAATTCATGATTCTACAACAACTATTCCTCAGCTGGCCCTATATATTTTATATTTTACAGTTTATGAGAATGTTGTTTTCAATTGGGCAAAGATCATATCAAATGAAATTTCTGCACAGTTAATGAATTTCAGAAGTGAGAAAAAATTCTATATGGCATCTTATATGGTATTTTCTATCACATATTGTCATATTTTTAAAGGTTTGAGTGTTGGAAAAAGGGTAAACTAAAAAATTGACCCCATGACTATGTGGTATCAAGCTCTCTGGAGGAAGAAAGTTATCCATTATTTTTATGAAGTTTACAATGATTTTTCCTCTAAATTTAAGAAATTACTCTTTGGAGAATATACTTTTAGGATGTCGTTGGAAGCATCCACCTTTTTGGATAAAAAGTGAATTCTCGAAAAAATGGATAATTACAACATCATTAGGATCTTTTGTTCTCAGTAAAAGCCTGTATTTCTTCCTTATTATGTGCCAATTTTTTTTTTTATCATAGATGTGGTGAGGCAGTATAAGTTCTGGTTTCACGCCTTTTATGAAAGAAGGAAAAACAGTTCATTCCTCTACCTTGGAGAGTTGGTGAAATTATTTTGAGAGGAATTTCCAAAATTGATAAATATGCTTCTTACTTTGACCGGTTTAATTTGAAGTTTGCAGAAGAAATTAAGGGGTTTGAACCTAACCATATTGTTTATAATCACATGGTTTCAGTCGAGCTTAGCCCTGCAATGATCAATAAACTCACATTTGGGGAGGAAGAGGGTGATGGTCATGACCCTCTTGTTTAAGGTGTTGATAAAAAATCTGGTGACATAGAGACAATCATGAGCACTACAGAACATGCTCAGTCATCCGTTGTTTCTCACAGAAGTATTTTTCCTAAAGTAAATCCTCAGTCTGCAATGACCCAACAAAGAAAAACCCCAAGTAACAATTCAGGTGATGATGGAGAAATAAATCCTCCTCATGGAAGTTTAGAAAACCCCCATAAATTAATAGTGAAAAGGGTAAGAATTAATTCTCAACAAGAGGGAGAAGAAAAAACCCCACATGAAAATGATATTTTGCTTGATGATATGGATTTAGTTGTTGACATTGAAAATAACTGGTTTCCAGATGAAGAATAATGTGCCCAAGAAAATGTACAAACTGTTGCATTGGTTGTTCAAGATGAAGTCTTCTCTGATGAAGAAACCTTTTCTATGCAAAATATTTTATTTAATAAGTCTTCAAATAAATTGACCTTTAAAAAAACCTCAAAGAATAAGAAGGGAATTCATAGTCCCCCATTGATACTAAAACGTATTTCCATAAAAAATATCTTCAATTCCTAAAGTCACATGGGATACATTAGGCATTTCAATAATTAATATGGAAGAGGAAAATCTCAGGCTTAAGGAGAGAGTCAAAGAATTGGAGACAACTCACATGCCCCCACTTATATTAGCTACCCCAGTTGCCATGATACAACCTGACAGAACTCTTCAAGGAACTTCAGAGTCAAATATGAGAGTAAAAGGAATTTCAAGCTTAATCATTGCTACTCGACGCTTTGTTGAAAATAATATAAAGAAAAGAATGCTGCTCATTTTAGATTTATGGGACTTGGCAAAAAGTTTTTCTTCTCTCGGGCTCAGAATTCAAAACACTAAAGAATATCTAAATGCATACTTGAAGAATGATGAAGGATTCTTCACAGATGGAGTTTTTATGTTTATAGAAAAAGTATCGACAATGACATATCATAGAAGAAAATAGGAAGATTTACCTTCCCATAGCCATATGAAACAATTAAAGGCATGTTGGATTGAAATAATTAATACATTAAAGGGGTTGTGAAATCAATTAAAAGAACTATCACGGGAAAATACTGAGGCATACTCAAATATTATTGGTTTGGATATTGTGGGCACCACTATTGAAGTTTCAGATCCAAACTTAATATCAATGCAATGCTCATGAGCAGGGAGCAATTTGAAGGGCAAGTTGAAAATTTGAAGAAATCATCGGCTAAAAAATTCAATAATATGGTTGAGTATACTTATGATGACATTGATAATTGGCTTGTTGAGTACACAAATAAAAATGAGGAAATTGAGACTATATTTCAAAATTTAGCTATTGACTATAGAGAAATTGAGAGTGAATTGTGAAATATCAAAGTAAAGCAAGAAGTAATTGTTGCCCCCTTAAGGGATTATATTCAAAAATGGTTAAACAAGGCTATAACCAAGATTTTTGAATTTCCAATAGAAGCGGTTACAACTGGCCACATAACCACAATGGGAAAATATATAAAAGGTGCTTCAAAAAGAAAATGAAAGAATGAGATTCCATTACAATAAGTCCATACTAATTACATACTTTCTTCCTTATCATATTTCATAACAGAACAATATTCTATAACAAAACAATAAGAATGGGAAATATAGCTCACTGTTCTATCATGGCCTTCTAGTACTTCTAATAAGGAGTATCTTCAGTTATATACAAGTATTGCTACCACTTTGATCCAACGTCTATCGCCTTTTGAAGTTGAGATGTTTGATTCCAATGGTGAAAATGAAGCCAAAGAGAAGGCATAAACCCAGTGAAGGAAATTAGAATTGTCAACAATTTCAAAACATGCAATAACCATTGCAAAATGGATATTGATTCAAAATAAAATAAATAAGTTTGAGATACAAAATTATTGATATTTTTCATTATTGTTCTTTCAAATCTTTTCTGGGTCTTTACATAACATAACATGGCCCTTACATAACATAACATTTTAACTAATTAGGTGTTAGAACTAATGTGAACATCACTTCTTCAACTTTCTTATATTCTTAGTCTGGGAAGCAATGAGAAAACTCTACTCCGAGGTGAGAATCAAGGCTTCCCGATGTTAGTAAACATATATATTTAACTTTAATCTTTGTAATTTCACAGACATGTGCACATGGACCCTCTTCCCATAGGACCTCAAAAGCATAAATGCATTATTCACCTATGTGCGGATAGAATTAAACTTGCCATTAGATAATATTCCCTATTACAAGCCGATGAAAAACTTGCTTTCTAAAATGCCCAGGCACATACACACTCCATATCAATTGATTTATAAAGAAACAATTTAAGCACTATTTTTTAAGTATATATTTTAGCAATTCATTAACTATATAACATGTAAGGTAACATAATCACTTGCAAAGAGATTAAAAGATATAATCTAAGAAAATCCACCCAAGGAGGACTGACTGAAGTTCAAAGAATTATTATATGAAACTCTATATCATTGATATATTATGAATTTGAGAGACATGAAAAAAGTTAACTAAAATAATTTACTAAATCAACTCAAAAGAAAAAAAAACCATTGGAACCAATTTTAATGAGAAACCTTAATTACAAATTATCATGACTAAGATGATTACATTTATGATGAACCATTGTTATGTTAAGATTTTATGAATTTATTTTAAACTAGAAAAAAACAATATGAGTGGGAAATATAGCTCACTGTTCTATCATGGCCTTCTAGTACTTCTAATAAGGAATATCTCCAATTATATACAGGTAGCACTACCACTATGATCCAATGTCTATCACCTTTGGAAGTTGATATGCTTGATTCTAAGGGCAAAAATGAAGCCAAAGAAAAGGAAAAAAACCAACAACGCGACCCTTGCCACTGCCACAAAGTCTTCATGGTATCCAAGATAATAAAATGAGGATAATTAGAGACAAATACTTTTGTAGGGATGGAGAAGCTTACCTTGTGAGGAATCATAAAACATGAGAAGAGATTCCACAATATAAAGAACAGGGCACAAGTGATAATAACAACTTTGTGATTCAGATTGATTTCTACATTCATCAGTCCGAAGAAAGTGAAATACAAGAGTGTGAAATACGTGAAGAAGATAATACTAATAATAAAAGTGATTTATAAAAATATTAATACTAATAATAATGGGAAACAATGTAAAAAAAGGCTAGCAACGACACCTTGTACACTGTTGTCTCAGGTTGAATACTTATATGGGAGTTGACAGTCCTCATGTAGCAAGGCATTTCGTTCAGCAATCAAAGATGTGCGATGTGTAAGGTGACGATTTAAGATGTCCTCTTGACAGAAATTTCCGTTTGAATCCAGAATGAACAAATATTTGTTGTCAATATGTAAGAATAAAAAATTTACGGTAAGCTTCTTGTTTTCATTTCGGTAAATTTTATGTCAACTCTCACATCTGTTGAACGAGTCTATTTTGGATTTTTTCTTAATAGTCTTTGCTAGAAATTTTGTAAAATGAGAAATCTTTAAGAGAATATCTTGATTGTATAAGTTTTCATGTCTACAAATCTGAAGAATTTTCCCGGCTGATTCTTTGTGTTTTCAAAAAATGCTTGAGAGGAATTTTGAAAGAGATACATTTCTGTTAATTCAGGATTTGCTTTGCAACTTTTGTTACAAATAGATGGATCCTGTACATGTATAACATGCTGAGAAAAACTAAGGGCTTAAAGAAAGAAACAATTGCATGACATGCATGAGCCAAAGATAGTCGATATGAAAGGCTAAGATTCAGTTGGGGAGAACAAGTATAAATGCCTTTATCTTTTGCTGATAAATTTAGCCAAGAAGGTTTTGTGTAAGTAGGCAAAGTTGCATCGAAGGTTTGTACAATTTCGGGTAAATAGTTTAAGGATTCCTTTCCTTGGAAATTGGATTGAGAAGCACACCTAAGGTTCATTTCCTTGATCTCGTCCGTGAACCAAGGAATTGTTGGTAGAATTTGAGGATTTGAATATTTGACCAACATTAATTTTAGATGTAGAATGATTGATGATTTTTCTGGGATAATTGGCAGGAAATCCAGAGTTGGGAATCATGAGGATATTGTGGATAGGAAACATGGGAAATTGTCAGTTTCCTAAGGCTTGCCTAAAGTTTATGATTTCACTTTGGCTATATTTCCATAGTTGAACTAGAGGACTTGGATTTTTCACGAAATATTTCCTCTTGTTGGGACATGGCGTCCTTATCTGGGCTCCTACAGAGGCCATTTGTAGCCATGACATCTACTATTGCAGTTGCACTGTCTGCAGATGTGCTAGATAAATCGCACCATCGACATTAAATTACAATTAATTGGCACAGATAGAGCCTAGAACCAAAGAAATTTAAGACACAAATGGAAATTGAATTTTGACAAAGATTTTTCAGTACGGTTTTCGTAAGCTAATTTTAATATTTCAAATGGAAAATCAATTTGGTCCCTGCACTCCAACCATAAAATTGCTTACAAGTTCAGGTAAGTTCACAATCCCATTCTGCAAAATAAGATAAATTTTCACTCCTAAAAAATGTCTCTGGAAATTAATTTGTACATCGGAGTATGGTAGTTTGTAATTATCATATGAATTGAAGGCATGCAATTGAGAAGATTTTTCTATAGTGGTGAAATAATCCTCAAATAAAATCAATATCACATGGAAGAAATACCTGAAAAAGATACTTGTGAACAATTGTTTTCCATTGTAAAAGTCCAAATCATTGATGCAAAACTTTGGTGCGAACACACAACATGAGAATAGAGGTCACTTGGAATTTTCCCACTGAGCTAGGGCTTCAATACTCCCAAGGAGAAACTACAGATGAGTTGGGTAGGAATATAGCATCTACAATCCAATTTTTCCTAATGTCGAATGAAAATTGAAAAGGGTCGAGGCTCTGGCATGATAAACACATAATTTTAGCAAAAAATGATGGATCTATATTAGCGCTACTAAGAGGAGAACGAGAGGCTTTTGAGGCGGTGAGGAGAGATGTGGTGAGTCCGTGAGGAGCACACTAAGAAATGGAACAGAGCAGAGCATCTACTGCATAATCGCACAGAGCATATGTAGATCCATATGCATAGAGCATCAAATACAGAGCCCTGCAATGTCAAGATAATGCACTGTGTCATAACCTTTAAATTGCCCACTCCTTAATTTTGTTTGTTTTTTAATATTTTTTAAAACCTCAAAAATAGCTGAAAAATGGATGGATACTATGGAAATAAAGTCAAATCAACGTGATTTTAACCAATCACAAATTGAACTCGCATATTTAGAAAATTAAGAAAATAAAATTGTTTTTTCAAAAAATGTGAATAATGCTTATTTTTAAGAAACGTTTGAGAACAAGATACAAAATGAACCAACTAATAAACCAAAATGGAACAAGTAAAACCCAAACCCAGTCAACAGAACAAGTTATACCCATTCAACAATAGTTGACCGCGAGGCATAAGCTATAGTCAAGTTATACCCATTCAACAATAGTTGACCTCGAGGCATAAGCTATAGTCCCTGGCCAGAGGCAAGGACTAGTAATATGAAGTCAAAGGGTACATTATCACCAATAAAATAAGATTACAATATCATCAATAAAATAATATGAAGTCAAGGGTTTTACTAAAAAGCGAATCCAAATATTAATAAGATTATGTAAAATAAACATAACTTATTAGATATCATTTTCGGGATTAACTGCGTAGAGTAAGTCATTAATCTATGATCCATATCCATGAGTATTAGTCGCAACTGAAAAATAATTCTCATGATTTCAATAGCCCACTTACTTACTCGTAGTATTTTAGTAAACCCTATCCAACATTATTATATTTTTTTTCATTTAAATGTTATAATAGGTAACTTCACACAATAGATCCAACAATTTTGAGTAACTCAAAGCATAGATATTTCAAATTCCTTATTATAAAAATGTATCTCTCATAAGTATTCTTAACAATTTTTGGTACTCAAAGCATAGATATCTCAAATTCCTTATTATAAAAATTGTATGTGATAAATATTCTTATTATAGATATTTTCAATTTTTTAAGAAGAATCTCAAACATAGGATAGAGTTAGGATTCATGACAATGAACACTGTTATTGCGCAATTTGTATTTGTTGCAAAGGAAAAGGCTAAGGGAAGGCAAATTGGCATAATAAGAGGTTATCATATCACTATCACGTTACCTCTTTCTATTTAGGGTTGATAGCCCAGGGGAGACGTCCCCGATGACCTAGGGTTTTAAGAAGGAAAATGTTAAAGTATCTATAAAAGGTATCTCCTCTCATTAGTCACATTGATCAAAAAGTCCCAAGATTTTAATCAATGAAGCAGTCATGTGCTTAGATGTACCTGCCCAGAACAAAGCAATAAGAAAACAATATCTTTTGCAAGTACAAATTGATGTTAGTGCTTCATAAAACCATGGACTTGTCAATAAAAGAAATAGTTGATGCAAGATGAAGCAAGTAGAATTTATAATAGTAATGTTTACAATATAATATGTTCATAATAAATGCCTCAAAAGAGCTTCACAATGACCAACAATAATAACTCAATAATAGCAATATACTAGTAGTTGTCAGAAGCTAATAGACAGTGTATAAATCAACTTTGCAATTGATTTTAAATGCTTTTATTTTTGCAATAAATGGTTGTAGATTACTTTTGTAATAGAAGGAAGTAGGTTAGTAAATTAGTCTACTCTAGGGTTAGGAAAATTTAGTAGATAGCTTGAGGTAAAAGTTTTTGAGAGTTGTTTTCATCAATCAATCAAGTGCAAGGCCTAGATTAATGTCTTTAAGGTTAATGGAGTCACTTTTAGCAACGACAATCTTGAAGGAACAAATGATAATGTGAGAGCTAGAGATAAGAAAGTCAATTATTGAGGTGTTGGTAACCCAAGGCCTCAATCACTAAACCCTGGGAGGAAAATGGCCACTAGGAAGTAGGTAACCCTAGGCCCTAGTGACTTTCCTCCTTCTTTAGATCAAGGATGAAGTAAATGGAGGCTTGATGAAACAAGTGATGCTAGATTGATACAATGGTAGGGCCCTTAGCACAATGCTTCAAGAAAGTAGGGTTTCTAGCACAATCTAGTAGGTGAAAAGTTGTTAAGGCGAGAACAATAACATGTGCTTTGACCTCCTAGGGTTTTAAGCTAGCAATTTCATAATCTTGGAAGAAATGCACAGTAAATACACCATAGCCATTCAAAGCAAAGAAGGATTGTAGAAATTCACTTACATCCACCAAGAATAATCTAGCAATAGGCCTAGTTGAAGACTTTCCAACAAGAAAAATGCCAAAAACACCAAGATTTAGCCTCCTCCAAGAAGTGCGCACCGAATTTCAGCTATTAAACCCTAAGTAGGGTGAAAATTTTAGACCTCACTTAGTGTGAGTCAAAGATGATGAAAAATACAAGGGAAAAAACCCTTATTTATACAGTGAAAATGACCTTTAATTTTCAAAATTAGGTCAAAAAGGTCGACATGGCCAGTTTACATGTAATATCTAGTGTTTTACATAAAATGACAAATTAAACCCTAAATCAAGAAAAAGAGGTGATGTCATTCCCTTCTAGGGTGATGTTGGGCCTTCCAGGTGAAACGTTGGCCTCCAGTAGCAAAACATTAGGCCTCCCAAGGCCTCTGGATCAAGCCACACATGCCACTTGGCACACAATTGCCTCCAAAGTGTCCATCAAACGTTGGGTGACGTCAAGGTTCACAGAGGTGACGTCATGGGCCTTCCAAGGCCAACATCATAGTGGGAGGGAAAGACCCCACTAGGTCCAGGCCTACCAGGTTGTCTTTGGTGGAACGTCCTCCTCTCTCTCCGGTGCAAAAATATGATACATGTTTTCCCCTGGTTGGGGTCTCAACATCCATTTGGTGGGATTTTGGCCCTATGGAGGTCTAAACTAATCATCTCCCCATGTGTACCTATCCGTCGGGTGTGGGAATCCAACAACAACAAGTACACCCTCCATGGGCTCATAAGTCACAGGGATCATAGCAATGTCAATCATGTCTAATAATCAAGTTATATAGACATGTGCATAAAACCCCCCTTTCCCAAACAAGTGCTCAAAGACGTTATACTATTCTACAAGCCAGGTTTGGAGAGGGTTTTAAGAGGTCATATTGGGATAATTCTCATTGGACGTGGATGTTTCCAAGTGAAGACCAATCCAGGTCATGTAAGTGGATGAGGTGGCATGGGGATGTTTGAGCAATATGTGCAGTGATGACAGGGAAATGTATGGATTTCCTGTGGGTGCCTCTAAAGAGGGTGAGTTGCACATTGTCATGGATGCAAATTCTTCCAAGCCCATTCAATGCCTTTTACCTTTTTATATTCTTTTTTTTTATTTCAAGAGAATAGCTGGGGGAAACTGCCATGGCATGGTGACCAGTGGTGACATTGTTACCCACAATCATTTCATGGAGATGAGAAGGTTGGCTCATGATGAGACCCCCTTTCTCTTGGCTATGTTACCAAGAGCCACTACCCTGGCGTGGTGACCAGCTGAATGGTAGTGTCGTACCACTACATGTCTATGGACCTAATAGGTTGGCTTGTGATGAGACCCCCTATCCTCTAACTAGGTCTTGATTTTATTATTTTATAGGTCCCTCCATTTCTTGATGAGAAGCCTTTTATTGATTTCTCGAGGATCCCTAGGTGAAGCATCTGAAGGTTTTGTTCTTTTGTATTTTATCTTTTTCCATCTACTTTTACCCTCCGGGCCTTTATCCCCTTCTTCCCACAAGGCAAGGTACAACCCTTTGCTAGCTTGGAAAACCCAATTCCCAAACCAATGTAGGGAATGGATGAGAGGGAAAATCATGAAAAGTGATAAGTATGGTGGGAATGGATGATGACCTTTCATGAACCCACCTAGTGGAAACTCAAATCCTAAGGGAACCAACTTGCTAGGGAATCCTGTCATTCTCCCCAAGTGTGGAAAAGTGGAAAGGCATAAAGTCCAAGCACATGTCAGAAGAAAAAATAATTAAATGCACATATTCATTTTTTTTGAGAATCAGAGTGACACATACCATTATACCTGGACTCATTAACTCATGGAGAAAGACCCACTGTTGCTGAAGGACCAGGTCGATGGGATGGATGTTGTTGATGCTGATAGGATGGAGGCGCTGAAGAAGAAATTTGGGCCCTCCAGGGCCAGGCTCAAGTCGTTTTGGATCTCATTACTCCATGTCTAGGACCTATGGGCCTCGAGACATAATCTCCTTAGTTATCCCTAGGCTGGGGGATAACATTTGGCTCCAACTTAAGGACATGTGCTCACCGTAGAGAACATGAGAACCTCAACATCTCTGGCATGACATGTGACCTTCTTGATCTCAACAACAATCATTAGTAATCATTTGGGGTGGTGATATCACCCCTATCTCATACATGATATAATGAAATACAAAATAAGCAAGAATATATACAATGGAAATACACCTACTCTAGCATGAAATGTAGATGGTATATACAATGAATGCAATGCTATCTCCCTCCTTGTAATCCTTGGTCTTGAATTTGGTTGTTTCTTGTACAACCTTGGTGTATTTTCTTGAGGGAGGAGGATGGGATTCTGCTTTGAAAACTTCTTGTTGAGATGGTCAGATCAATATGTCATCTTCTCCTTTATTCAATAGCTGGACAACCCCAACTTCTTTGTCTTTATATTTGTTCAATAGTTGTCGATATTCCTCCTTCTTTGGCCATTGTATCTGATCAAAGTCTTCTTTTGTAGAAAAAGGCATGTCATCAGGGGAAAATGCAAGAGGACTCTCTTTGATCGGTTCATGTGTTTTGCTAGTTCCAATATCATCACCAATTTATTTCACATGGATTCTAGTCATTGGCAAATTCGACAGGCGTTTTATTGTTCTGTCATTCATAGGCACATTTATATATGTGAGATCCATCTCTAGAGTTCATCCCAACATAGTAGTAAACTTCCTGGACAAGAGCATTCCTCACACATTTGGGACATCCACCACTACAATATCCATGTAGATCACTCTCTCAGGGTATCTTCCAAGGAATACTTCAATATTCTCCACTACCCCACGAGTGGGTATGGCTCTAGAATCAAAGCCACATACATTCTTGTAAGGTCGTGTGATTTTTAGGCCCAATTTTTCCATGACCTTCAAAGACATCATGTTATCACCTGCCTCTGAATCAAGCATAYAGTTGTTAAGGAACTTGTTATTGATCAATAAGGTCATGAAGAAAGGTGGATGTCCATCATAATGAACCCTAAAGTGAACGACTTGTAACATAATAGGAGGGTCCATTGGTTCATTTGATCCTTTGAAGAAATTTCCGAACCTTTCTTTGAYAGATGGGACCTTGATGTCTTCTCTCAAGGGAATGGTCACATGCATTTTCGCTAATGCCCCTTAAAAGTCAAAATTCAAGTTCACTTTGTCGGTCTTGGGAGGATTCTTAGGAAGGAGTATGTTCATTGGTGGAGGTCTTGTTTGTGATACCATAGGACCAGGAGAGAGAGGTTGGTTCATTCTCTTTTGTCTCGTATACACTTGGAATTCTTGTTTTTTCAACTTTTCTCTTGATTCTTGGTCAAGGTTATTTATTAGCTCCATCCTAGCCTTCCTGGATGCTTCCTTTATGCCTTCTTGATGTTCTTCAAGTGTAATATTGAGGCAATACTAAGGATTTTCAATGGTATGGTCAGCTATGTTCACTTGGTCATGATTACGATTGTTGAAAGGACACTCCTGCTCCCAATGTGACTCACTGCATTGCAGGCACCACGGGTTTTCATCCACTATATTTGCAGGAGCTAAAGTATTGGGAACCTCTTGATCATTCTTTGGTCTAAAAACTTGGTTCCCCTTTTGGAATTGCCCTTTGTAAGGAACTCTAGGGGCTTGTTGTTGAGTCCTTTCTAGGTTGAAAACCCTAATCATCAACATCTCTTGGTTTTTTACCATGCCATCTACAGTTAGTTGTAACTTCACTAGGCTAACGCTAATGTCTGAGGTAGGTTCAATTTTGTGGACCATCCTAGGTTTAGTGTCCGTTCTGACTCTCGAGGTTGAGAAAGTCTCGACTCTAGATGATGAAAGGTTGTCCTCAATCCTTGTATCTAGCTCGTGGGCTTCTTGGATTGTTTGAGGGTTTTATCTTTGAGGAGATATCCTAGTTGACCTGTAAAGGATTTGGTATAAAGGAAAAGAAGGAAACTATCATAAGGGTGATGGCTCACTGGGATATTTTGCATCAGGGTTT
>JASDQU010102622.1:262343-273151 GCA_032191745.1 Picea mariana | reverse complement strand
AAAGGTTGTCCTCAATCCTTGTATCTAGCTCGTGGGATTCTTGGATTGTTTGAGGGTTTTATCTTTGAGGAGATATCCTAGTTGACCTGTAAAGGATTTGGTATAAAGGAAAAGAAGGAAACTATCATAAGGGTGATGGCTCACTGGGATATTTTGCATCAGGGTTTCAAACTTGTCATGGAACTCTCTAACAGTTTCATTCTCTTGTTTCACGAAGTTATTCATCCTTATCAACAACATGTTGAGGTCTTCCTTGACACTCCATCGTTTGAGGAATACTTCCTCTAACCTATCCCTGGTTTTAATACTAGCATCAGGGAGACCATTGTACCAGCGTCTAGCGCCATCATGGAGGGTAGCAGAGAACACTTTCATGGCTAGATCTTCAGCATCATCACTGATGGGATGAAGCTGGAAGAAGGCCCAAAAGTTGGTCATGTGATCTTTGACACTAACCACATCATTTCCAATGAATTTTGGCAACCACTTTTCATACTTAGGGGGAATTTTCCTAGGGTGGCCCAGTATAGCTGTCATGTCTAGTGGTTTGAAAAGCTTGGATGACCATTTCTTTTGGTTATTGGCTTGGTTTGGAATGACGGTATGATTTTTCATGCTAGACATGGTGTTTAAGGGAAGATTGCCTCCAAATAGTGATTTTACTACATGAGAGTTTCAGGGAGGCTTTCTTCTAAAGGGCTGGGGAGGGTTGGTGTACCTTCTTGAGGTTTGTGGAGTCGCCATATAGTTTTATTGAAACTATCAAAGGGATGAGGGGATCACCCTCAGTGGATTCACCAGGTAAGATTTGAAAAGTAGAGGCTTTTGAGGAAAGTGTTACTGAAAAGTGTCATCTTTGAGAAGAATTGACTCAGTGTTCCCCGACAACGGCGCCAAAAATGTTATCACGCAATTTGTATTTGTTCCAAAGGAAAAGGCTAAGGGAAAGAAAATTGGTGTAATAGGAAGTTATCCTATCACTATCACCTTAATAGGATACCTCCTTCTATTTAGGGTTGATATCCCAGGGGAGACATCCCCGATGACCTAGGGTTTTGAGAAGGAAAAGGTTAAAGTATCTATAAAAGGTATCCCCTCTCACAAGTCACAATAATAAGAAAGTCCCAAGGTTTTAACCAATGAAGCAGTGATGTGCTTATATGTACCTGCCCAGAACAAAGAAACAAGAAAAAAATATATTTTGCAAGTACAAATTGATGTTAGTTCTTCATAAAACCATGGACTTGTCAATAAAAGAAATATTTGATGCAAGATGAAGCAAGAAGAATTTTATAACAACAATTTTTACAATATAATAGCTTCACAATAAATGCCTCAAAAGAGCTTCGCAATATATTCCTCAAAAGAGAAAATTAGGCAGTGTATAAATCAACTTTGCAATTGATCTTAAAGGCTTTTATTTCTGCAATAAATGGTTGTATCTTACTTTTGTAACAACAACAAGTAGGCTAGTAAATTAGTCTACTCTAGGGTTAGGCAAAGTTAATAGATAGCTTGAGGTAAAAGTTTTTTAGAGTTGTTTTCATCAATCAATAAAGTGCAAGGCCTAGATCAATGTCTTTAGGGTTAATGGAATCACTTTTAGCAGCAACAATCTTGAAGGAACAAATGATAATGTGAGAGATAGAGACAAGAAATTCAATGATTGATGTGTTGGTAACCCAAGGCCTCGATCACTAAACCCTAGGAGGAAAATGGCCACTAGGAAGTAGGTAACCCTAGGCCCTAGTGATTTTCCTCCTTCTTTAGCTCAAGGATGAAGTAAATGGTGGCTTGATGAATCAAGTGATGCTAGGGTGCTACAATGGTAGGGCCCTTAGCACAATGCTTCAACAAAGTAGGGTTTCTAGCACAATCTAGTAGGTGAAAAGTTGTTAAGGAAAGAACAATAACATGTGCTTTGACCTCCTAAGGTTTTAAGCTAGCAATTTCATAATCTTGGAAGAAATGCAAAGTAAATACACCATAACCATTCAAAGAAAAGAAGGATTGCACAAATTCACTTACATCCACCAAGAATAATCTAGCAATAGGCCTAGTTGAAGACTTTCCACCAAGAAAAATGCCAAAAACACTAAGATTTAGCCTCCTCCAAGAAGTGTGGACCAAATTTCAACCAATAAAACCTAAGTAGGGAACAAATTTTAGACCTCACTTAGTGTGAGTCAAAGATGATGAAAAATACAAGGGCAAAAACCCTTTATTTATACAGTGAAAATGACCTTTAATTTATAAAATTAGGTCAAAAAGGCCGACATGGCCAGTTTACATGTAATATCCAATTTTTTACATAAAATGACAAATTAAACCCTAAATCAAGCATATGAGGTGACATCATGCCCTTCTAGGGTGACGTTGGGCCTCCTAGGTGAAACGTTGGCCTCCAGGAGAAAAACGTTAGGCCTCCCAAGACCTCTGGATCAAGCCACACATTCCACTTGGCACACAACTGCCTCCAAAGTGTCCATCAAACATTGGGTGACGTCAAGGGTCACAGAGGTGATGTCATGGGCCTTCCAAGGCCAACATCATAGTGGGAGGGAAAGACCCCCCTGGGTCCAGGCCTACCATGTTGTCTCCGATGGAACATCCTCCTCTCTCTCCGGTGCAAGCCTCTGATACGTGTCTGCCCCTAGCTGGGGTCTCAACATCCATCTAGTGGGATTTTGGCCCTATGGAGATACAAACTAATGATCTCCCCATGTGTACCTGTCCATCAGGTGTGGGCCTACAACAAAAGGTACGCCCTCCATGGGCTCATAAGTCATAGGGATCATAGCAATGTCAATCACATATAATAATCAAGTTATCTAAACATGTGTATAAAATCCCCCTTTCCCAAACAAATGCTCAGAGATGTTATACTATTCTACAAGCCATGTTTAGAGAGGGTTTCAAGAGGTCCTATTGGGATAATTCTCATTGGGCGTGAGATGTTTCTAGGTGAAGACCAATCCAGGTTATGTAAGTGGATGAGGTGTTATGGGGATGTTTGAGCAATGGGTGCAATGATGACAGGGAAATGTATGGCTTTCCTGTGGGTTCCTTTGAAGAGGATGAGTTGCACCTTCTCATGGATGCAAATGTCTCTAAGCCCATTCAATGCTATTTACCTTTTTATCTTAATTCTTTTTCTTTCAAGAGAATAGCTGGGGGACACTGCCTTGACGTGGTGACCAATGGTGACAATGTTACGCACAAGCATTTCACGGAGATGAGAAGGTTGGCTTGTGATGTGACCCTCTTTATCTTGGCTATGCCACCAAGAGCCACTACCCTGGCGTGGTGACCAACTGAATGGTAGTGTCATACGGCTACATTCCCATGGACCTAATAGGCTGGCTCATGATTAGATCCCTTATCCTTCAACTAGGTCTTGATTTTATTATTTTATGGGTCCCTCTATTTCTTCTTAAGAAGCCTTTTATTGCTTTCTCGGGGATCCTTGGGCGAAGCATTTGAAGGTTTTGTTTTTTTGGATTTTATCTATTGCCAACTACTTTTACCCTCTAGGCCTTTATCCCCTTCTTCCCATAAAGCAAGGTACAACCCTTTGCTAGCTTGGAAAACCCAATGCCCAAACGAATGTAGGGGATGGGTGAGAGGGAAAATGATGAAAAGTGATAAGTACAGTGGGAATGGACGATGAACTTTCATGAATCCACCCAGTGGAAACTTAAATCCTAAGGGAACCAACTTGCTAGGGTATCATGGCATTCCCCCCAGGTGTGGACAAGTGGAAAGGCATAAAGTCCAAGCACACGTCAAAAGAAAAAAGAATTAAATGCACATATTCAAATGTTTTGAGAATCATAGTGATACATACCATGATACCCAGACTCATTACCTCATGGAGCAAGACCCACTGTTGTTGAAGGACCAGGTCAATGGGATGGATGTTGTTGTTGCTGACAGGATGGAGGCGTCGAAGAAGAAAGATGGGCCCTCCAGGGCCAGGCTCAAGTCAATATGGCTCTCGGTACTCCATGTCTAGGACCTGTGGGCCTCGAGACATAATATCCTTAGTTATCCCTACGCTAGGGGATAACAAACACCTTTGTGTTGATGACATGGTAAATCTAAACCTAGACCCTATCGATAGGAGTCTTATGAACACCTTTTTGTTGATGACATGGTAAATCTAGACCTAGACCCTATCGATAGGAGTCTTATGAGCTTCCATGTGAGTTAGTTGATCTATTCATTGACTTGCTCCTTAAGGCCCGCACCAACCTTGCTAGTGACACCTAGGGGACTGTAATATGAGATCAACATAAACCTTGACCCCACCGATGTGGAGCACAAGGGCCACCCAAACTTATAACCATTTTTTTTATTTTCTTATTTTTTTCAAAATTAAAAAAATTCTAGGTAATATATTATTTTTTTTTTCCAAATGGATATGATGATGATTAATATTATAAAATTATAAAATATTAAAAAAAATAAACATATTTTTTTATTGGGAATACCACACTTTCAACAACCTAAAAAACAAGTTTGGTTTTTTAATGGTGTTTTTGTTTTAATTAATTTTCTATATTATTTTTATATTTTTCTATTTGTTTTCATGTTTTTCATTTTTTTTCATGTTTATACGTTATATTTTGTGAAGTTTTTAAATTAATATTAATTAATTTTTGGTGCTGTGTACATAATTTATTAAATTTTTTATTTTACAAAAAAAAATGATATTTTTAATTATTTTTTTTTTAAGGAGAAATCATTTTTTTAATGCCTTTTTATGTTTTTTTTTCAAACACCATTTAATTTTGATTTTTAATTTTGAATATGAAAAAAATTATAACATATTAAAACAGATTTATAAAAATGCAAATATTAAAATGTTTTTTAATATTAGTTGAATATTTATAAAAACAAAAATAAAAATATTAAAATATATTTTAATACTATGTGTTGTTTTCATGTAAATTTAAATAACAAAATTTAAGTAACATTTAGTTTTGAATATGTAAAAAAAAATATAATACATTAAAAATATTTATAAAAATAAAAACATTAAAATATTTTTCCATATATTTAAATATAAAATTTAGAAAATATTTAAAGATTCTTTATTCATATTATGTAAATTTAAAAAATATTTAAAAAATCCTTAATATTTTTATGTAAATTTAAATAATTTTTTTATCTTAATCATATTATATAAATTTAAAAAATATTTAAAAAATCCTTAATATTTTCAGGTAAATTTAAATAATTTTTTTATAAAATATTTAATGGTCTCATATATTTTGTAATAATAATATACTATTATTAAAATATACTAACATTATTATGAGTTTTGAGAGTAAAGTAAGATTTGAATTTAAGATAAACTATATCGACTTGTTATAACTTGGATCATCCCATTTTAATTTGAGCCATTTTAATTTATCTCAACTTAGCTCATAGTAAGGCATCGCTACTTGTTATTATTGTATGAACTACATAGTATTTTTTTGTTATACTTTAGCACTAATATATAAGTAGATTAATTTATTTATTGTTATATAATAATAATAATCTATAAGATCTTTTTTATTCAACGATTTGATTGGTAAAATTTATAAAGGTATATATACTCTATCTCATTTTGAATTTGAATTTGCAATTTTTTAAAAGGAAATATATATTCTTAACTATTAAATCCCATTCAAACTATATTAACTAAAAGATCATTTCAACTAATTTTAATCTTTAAGCTAGAATTATCTTCAAAAAGTTTTAAGTTCAAATAAATAGATTTCTAATATTATATAAATATGCAATTAGATTGTAATAGAAATGTTGAGTCTACCTAACTATTGGTTACAATATCTTTACAATTTTTTAATTGTTGAATAACTAGCTTCTAATCATCTTTGATTTTGAAACCCTCATCTCTATTAGTATTGTTCTAATTTAGCTTAATTTCGAAAACTTCACAAACTTTATTTTAGTGTAGTGGTCTACTGAAAATTTCAATGTTATTAATGCAAATGAGATTTTGAAACCCTCATCTCTATTAGTATTGTTCTAATTTAGCTTAATTTCGAAAACTTCACAAACTTTATTTTTAGTGTAGTGGTCAATATTACTGAAAATTTCAATGTTATTAATGCAAATGAGATGGCTAGTGCCTTGAGAGTGTTGTGCTAAAGATGATATTTTAACTTTACTCTATTTGATATCAATGCAATGGTGTTTAAGTATAGCTTGCAGAGATCTACCCGTCTCACCAATATAGTACTTACCAAAGGAGCAAGGAATGGTGTAAATACCTTTATGAGGTTTTGGATCAATGGCATCCTTAACGCAATCCAACATTTTTTTTAAGAGTATTCGAAGGGGCAAAGGAAACCTTGATATTACCTTTCTTAATAATTGTTTCCATTCTATCATTGGTTCCTTTGATTTAAGGAAGAGTGGTAATGTTACATTTAGCTTTATCATAAAGATAACCTTTTGGAATTGATGGCCCTTATAGCCATTATTTTTGAAAAGCTAATCCAAATGTTTCAACTTCTGCTCTACATAATCATCATAAAATATTTTGATAACTCAAGTCACTAGAGTGTTAATGACACTAAGCTTCTATGTAGGGTGATGAGAATAAGTTTGGAAATACCTATATGTGTAGGTCTTCTTAGAGATAAGGATGTCCAAGAATGAGATATTATTATTATTATCTTCTACTTTCATTGCAAATTTATTGCTATGAGATTTACTAATGAAATGGTCTTTAAACTTATTTAAGCTTTCTTTTTTATGTGCCCAAATTATGTGAGTGTCATCTAAGAACTGTTTTCATAGTTTGGTTTTGAGAGGAAAGGAGTGAAAGGAGCACTTTGCAAACCATTCCATGCAAAGGTGAGTGACAATAGGTGATAGTGGGGTCTTAATGCCACATCTTCTAATCTATTATTGACATGAAATCTAATATACATTCATTTTAGGTAATATTTCCTTAATTACTTTAGGTAATATTTCTAATATCTTTATCCATGATTTCCTCAATTACTTTGATAGCATAATCAATTAGAATTTTGGTGAAAAGAGAGAGTAGTCTGAAGATGACAAGAAGATCTATTTCCTCAAACTTAATATTACTTATTTCATCAATCACATGAGAAGGATCTTCAACATAAGGATTATGTGTTTATCCAACTAGAATCATAAGTAATTTCATGAGGTATTTTTCCAATTTATATGTGAGAGAGAGAATGGTATTAATTATGGGTCTCAACATGGATTTTTTTAATGAATCTCAAGTTATAACCAATAGTGTAACGCCCAATATTTTGACCTTAGACAATTAGAACTTTGATTTTATTTATCTTTGTAATTCATTTATTAGTAACTATTTGGACTTAGTTAGTTTAATACCCTATTTCCCTGAGTTTGTAAATATAACTATATTGGCCAAGGAACTATGGCAAACTCAAAGGTGTGAATGTTTGATTTGATGGACCTTTGTATAAAAGGTTGTTGAATGTAAATTATGTTATTTTAATAGAACATGGATACATGTTGCATGACTACTGGAAAGGGGTTGTACTAAGAGAGATCACGAATGCTATGAAAATATGGTGGAGGAGACCATGAATGGTTGTGTTAACCTCCACCGAACCAGAAATGTACTAGATTTAATTGTTTAGAATCAGAACAACTCTTTGACCCAAGAATGAATTATAATCAAGCTAGTAGGAAGACTTCCTCAAGAGTTAATTAGGGGATGGGGTAGACCGCCCATCTGTAAGGCTTCTAGACCCGACCACAGACTGGGAGTTTGGGCCACACATAATCTTGTTGGGACAGGTAAGAAAGGAAAGCATGGGGGGGGGGGGGNAAGAGCGGAAGCTCTGGGATTCGAGGAAGAATTGTGAAAAGAGTGTGTTCTGATCGTGGGAAATAGAGACTAAGATGGGAGAAGGAGAGTAACCTTTGTCTCTATCTATTTCTGAGTTAGAAAAAGATATTCGATCAAAAAGCATCGTGGTCTAGCTCAGGGGTGGCTAGTGGTAAATCTGTTAGGAGTGACTGAGCCTATGGTTGGGTGGAAATGGACACCCTTTCTAGCTGTCGCTTCATATTATGTGGTTCTGATAAGTGTTTCCATACTTTATGTGTTGAATTGGGATGTATTAGTTGCATGCATGTATTTACTTATCTGTAAATGGTTCTGCATTGAAAAGGTTAAATTATGTATATACACTGGTTCCTTGAGGACTTGTGCTTATGCTTTTCCCGTATGATCCAGTTTGAATCTTGAAGGTGTTTTTCCCTAGGGAGCTACCTCACCATCCCAAAATCGGAGCAAGCCTCTTGGCATTGCTACCGTCTTGGAAACCTCATGAGTTTAGACCGCCTAGTTTCAGAACTTAAGGTTCTACGAACTAGGAAGATGTTTCCTTCAAACTAGTAGTCTAAGAGATCTTGAACTCGTGCCCATGACCTTAACTTAAACCCGGCTAAGAATAGAGTGCACAACTCAAGAGTCATCTGAAGGCCCATGTGACCTGTGTCTAGGAATCATGCGCTAAGCTCAAAAGGAGCTAGTTCAAAATGATTTTGGAGTTTTGGGAGTTCGACGTCTGGAATGTCAAACTTCCCGATGGTCAGAATTACCCAAACTCCCTGAATAACAAGAGACATAGATGAATCAAGAACCTAACGGAGGAGATGAATGTGAACCGTTCATCGGGAGGAAAACCCATCAGAGACGTCATATCCACTCAAAGACCCACTGGAATTAACGAATCAAACATCATCCGCTCGATTAGATCGATAGTTGGGAATCATTGCAAAGTACGGAGGTAGAATTAGCGGACATGCTAGTTCTCAGCTTGCAATTCATCAATGTCATTGATCTCATTGGGGATGAGAGATCAACGACCTCGATTAGACAGAGTCGGGTGAGCACTCCCCATATTTTGGAGATTGGGCCTCACAATCGCTGTGAATCGTCGATTTATGATCGAAGATCGATGGTGGGGAATCATTGTGGAGTGCGAAGATGAAATTAACAGACATGCTAGTTCACGAACCACAATTCACAAAGGTCATTGATCTCATCGAGATGGAGGATCAACAACCACAATTAGTTCGAGTTGGGAGAGTACTTTTCGGATTGCAGAGATTGAGATCTCCAATAAAGAACGAACACCATGGGGTCCCGCAATCATTGTGAACTGTCGATCAGTGAACAAATCGGTATTGGACGGATCATGTCCCTGAAAAACTATGGGAGGTTGAAGGACGAGCGGACCAAAGAGACTAGGGCACGTGTCGCCCCTGACCCAACTACGTGTCAGCCCCTGACACCCGCATACCTCACCCAAATGGTTGGTGAAATGACTGGGATTCTGAAGTCTCGAAGTGATTTGTAGTCATCAATCCGTGGGATACACGTGTCTACATATTGTCGACTTCGGTTGAAAGCACTTCGGGAGAAAGAGAATGTGGAGATGTTGAAACTCCCAAAGCCCAAATAGTTGCAGTGATTCATAGCCTTCGATCTACAAGGGACATGCGTTACCATATCGTGTACTTCAGAAGTGAGGGGAAAGAAATGAGGAGAAGAGGGTCACCCGAAATGGATCCTGAGATCATTGATTGGGAAGGACGTGTGGCGCACAATCCTGGACTCCGGAAGAAAGTACTTTAGGAGAAAGAACTATTGGAACGTTTGTATATCCTGAATGCTGAAGTCCCAAAGTAAACTAGGACCGTTGATCGGGAAGGATGCATGGCGCACGATCCTTGACTCTGGAAGAAAGTTCTCTAGGAGGACGGAGTGTTGGAACGTTTAGATCTCTCGAATGCCAAAGTCCCGAAGTAAACCAAGACTGTTGATCGGGAAGGACGTGTGGAGAACTATCCTTGACTCTGGAAGAAAGTGCTCCGGGAGAATGAATTATTGGAATGTTTGGATCTCCCGAACCTCGAAGTCATGAAGTAAACAAGGACCATTGATCGGGAAGGATGTGTGGCACACGATCCTTGACTCCAGAAGAAAGTACTCTGGGAGAACGGATTTTTGGAACGTTCGGATCTCCCGAATGACGAAATACTGAAGTAAACCAGGATTGTTGATCGAGAAGGACATGTGGCGCACAATCCTTAACTCCAAAAGAAAATGCTCCGGGGGAAAATGTTGCAGTAACGTTCGAAGCTCTCGAATGTCGAAGTCCTGAAATGAACCTAAGTCGTTKATTTAAAACGGACATGTGACGCTTGATATGGAACTCCGGGTATGGATTACTTCAGGAGGGAAGGTTGTGTGAGTGTCCGGGACCCCCGAATGTCGAAGTCCCAAAGTGAATCAGGATCGTCGAAATCCCTAAGGACACGCGAAGTCGGATTGTGAATTTTAGAGATTTTCCCTTCCGAAGGATTCGTGCGGTGGTTGTCTTGGCGCCCGTTGTTTTGGTGTTTGGTCGTAGCCCATGGTCATATGCAAGTATAGGGGGAATGGAAGAACCTGAAGCACTTGGAAGAGGGTATCTTCTAGTTCTGAGCTCGATTCAAAGCATGGAGACCGTGGTTGGAAATCCATGGAAGAGAAGAATGGACTAGAGTCCCTGAATGAGAATATTAATTTTCTTAAGAAGAACAAAATTTTTATGCCCCGCCTTGGGTGTGTTACAAATTGGTATCAGAGCATGGTTACAACACTTGGCCTACTTGGGCTCAAAAATGAGTCATTTAAAAATCATGTTTAAAGTAAATTTTAAGGGTGACACCTTATCTTACTACTTCCCTAAAGAGTCTAGTTAAACTTTTATTGAGGGAAAGAATAAAAC
>JASDQU010102622.1:243441-256183 GCA_032191745.1 Picea mariana | reverse complement strand
GCCAACCAGTGGGGATTAGCAAATTTACAATAAGATGGATATTCTTATGAGGATTGAGGAGTGTGAAAGGGAATATAAAACCATCAATAATTTCAAAGGGCTCATAACATTCCAATGGTTCCTATGCTATAAAAATCCTAGTTGGAGCAAAAAGAAGATTGCAGGTGGGCTCAAGGCAATTGAGGAAATTAGAGCAGCCTTTGGGTGGAATACCACGCCCACTAGGAGGGAAAAATAGAGAAACCCCACACCCAGTAGGAGCATGCAACGTTTCTACAGTTGCAAGGTGCCTTGGGAACCTGATCATAGGTGTAGGGGTAAGGGTAAGAAGCATATTGTTGAGGTACGAGAGGACAGTGATGATGAGGCATGTGAGGATGGATCGATTGAGGCTTATCTGGGGTAGTCCGATGATGATAGTGACTCTTGCACAGAGGCTAGTGATAGTGACTCTACCTCAGAGGATAGTGATGATGACTCTTGCACAGAGGCTAGTGGTGCTTGCATGCTTGAGGAGGAGGATGGCCCTTGTGTAGTGGATAGGCAGCTAGATGGACAGGATGATAGCACCATTGTCTCAGCAGACATATCACATACCATTGATGACCTTACGCCTCAGCAATGTGGTGACACTTGTGAGGATTCACACGTGTTAGCACCTAGAGATGATGATCTTCCTATGGGGGCTGTGGCACATCTATCACCTGTTCAGACACCCATGATAGCCACGTCACATGAGGATATCAGTGGCACGACAGGTATGATGGATGAGCTTAGTGTGAGGGATGCACACCATGGACAAGTAGACCCACAGGTCCAGGAGGAGGTACAGGACGTACAGAGAGTTGACCTCACACATACAGGTCAGCCAGAGGAGATGGAGTCACAGCTATTGGAGACTCCATTGGTTGAGTAGGTTGCAGAGGCTGATAGATTGATGGAGCACTTACTTCCAGGATCGACCTGCATTGATGAGGATGCACTCTTTAGTATTCAGGATGACCATAGCATGTGTTTGGACATATCTATATAGGATCCAGGCGCAGATGATAGTAGTAGGTTGAGTGCACAGGAGGATACAGCTACTCATACAGGATACAGTGTGATTCAAGGGGAGATAGCACCTAGTGATGGGGTGCAGTGGCATACAGGAGTACCTAGCAGCACAGTAGACAGTGGACAATTCAACACGTCATCGTATGCAGAGAGGGTTTTGGGGGATTCTAGAGTTGGCACTAGCAGGACTGACACTAGTAGTGAGGGGTCTGAGATGGCACCTCAGCATGACCATGATCAGGGGTCACACCACTTAGCAGCAGAGTTGAGAGTTAGTGAGACTATGATCAGGGCATCCACTAGACGTATTGATGATATGCATGCAGTGATGGTAGATTACTATTAGAGAGCATCAGTGGCACAGGGTAGCTCAGATGGAGGATTTTCCATGGATGATTTTCACACTCTCCAGGAGAGAGTGTCTATGATGAGGATTGACTACCAACAGTTGTTGACAGACAGGGATTATCTACTGAGGGTTGGTGAGATGTATCATGAGGCTCTGGGGGAGCAGGAGTTGGAGATGGACCGACTCACTCAGAAGTTGGAGAGCACTCAAGGATTCTTGAGAGGCACACAGGCCGTTCCTCAAGAATCAGAGTCTAGATCAGATGAGTCTCTTGAGGAGATCCATCAGAGATCCACTTCATCTGTCTCGGTGGACACTCAGATGTATCAATCAGTCACGTTGATAGAGGATGTTGATGATCTAGAAGAGGAGCACCAGTTGATGGGGGACACTTCCATTTCTATCTTGGGAGTGGTTGACATCCATGTAGAGGTTGATCTAGTAGCACACCCCAGATCTATGATGCAGCATGAGTCTACAGGAGACGACATGAGTATGTCGGAGCATATAGTGATGAGTGATAGTTCACAGAGACATGTCGAGATGTATGATGAGATTCAGAGGGGTATAGTGCCTTGGAGGGAGGAGACACACCTAGGGGAGTATGTAGATGTCACTCATTTGCAACAACACATAGTCGTGGGGGATCACGTTTACCATTTCAACAGTTGCATGAGAGATGAGACAAGGAGGTTGTTTGACCAGCAGTCAGATGGGTTACTTCCAATTGTATTGGATGGTTGGGATTCGGTGATGACCACAGGAGAGCATCTATCATGGATACCGATGGAAGAGCTTCTAGTCGAATCCTTGGGATTGACCAAAGCATGTGACACCTCCCAGTCCTACAGTGAGCTACAGATATGTTTGTTATCCTTTTCTGACACATTTCTCATTGACAGGAGCATGAGAAGGATAGTAGATGAGCATAGAGGGCTTCTGACAGTGATTAGTCTCACACAAGAGTAGTTAGAGGATATTGGAAGTGATAAACTTCCAAGTTTTCTATGGGACCCAGGAGTCCGTTTTGTCAGCACGATGTTCATGTTGACCCAGGTTGCACCAGAAATCCACACACTCCACCTTGGTTTGGTTTGGAGTGGATCTGCAGGTACTTGTTCTATGGGGTGAGACCTTTCCTTCCACTTGATCATTATGATAGGGCATGGAGATGTTTGGATAGGTACTTCTTCTACAGAGATGCCTATACAGATACAGTTTCTAGATAGCAGGTCCAGTGGTCACAGGTATTTCAGTTTGAGGATCCCGGAGAGGAGGATTCAGGATGTATGCAGGGGGTAGACAGTCACGGTCAGAGCAGTGCAGTGTCAACATGAGGATCTGCGACAGAGGTTAGCATGGGACCTAGGGATTACAGGATTGAGCAGTTCATTAATCGACAGGGGAGAGTGGACCATTGCAGGGGAAAGTTATTCTAACTTTCCATTGATCTTCAGTGTCGAGAGGAGCGCATCGCTTGCGGGTGCCTCATGGAGGTCTTGCATCACCTCAGTCGGACATCAACATGTGCAGTTGATGGAAGTCGTGTGGGTCTTGGTAGAGATTTGGAGGATGGACTCATTTCGAGATGAGGCCATGTGTCATATGCAGGAGGTTCATAGGGTTGATATCTTTCAAGATTATGCTTCGCAGAGTATTGCAGTTCACTTCCTGATATGGGATCCAAGGGGTGGAGTGCACTATTGTTCTTCTTTTGAGGGGTTCTACTGTGTATCCCACAGGTGGATATGGGATCCTGGCATTTTAGTTGAGTGGATTTGGCTATTGCTTGAGGACAAGCAATTTTCTAGCAGGGAGGACTGTAATGTCCCCACTTTGGGACATCGTCACAGGGCTGAGACTTATGATGACCAGAGTAGCCAGATGGAGGTTATAGCAAGTACAGGGGTATTTGAGAGGAATTGTGGGGTCCAGTTGGCATTTATCATCATATTCCATCATTATGAGCCATTCCGCACAGGTTGGCTTTGGTTTCATTCCATTCCGACGATTTCCATTATTTTGACTATTTTGAGCTATAAATTAATTAAAATCACTGAAGAGGGCATTTGGGGCACATTACTTGGAGGAACCTCTCAGTGTAAAATCTCATTGGAATCGAGAGGAGCATAACTATAGGATGGGATGGCTAGAAGTGACTTCCAGTGGCCAAGGAATCCACAAGGAGAGATAAGGAGATTTTCAGAGGTAAAAAGGTTAATTAATTAATTAAAGTGATTTAATTAATTAATTAAATATTAATAAAATGAAAGTCACTTTGGAGGGACAAGGTGAGCCAAAAAGTATAAAAGGAAGGCAAGGGCCTCTACTCATCATTCATGTGTGATCTTATTTTGATTTCTGGCTTCTAGCTAGTGAGCCCAATATTGGGGGATTTGAGGGTTTTAACATAACAAACCCTAGAGGACGATTCGGTGGTGAAAGATTCCACCTATATTGTCCCAAGCTTGGTATCGGAGATGCAATACTCTCCCACACCATTCTAGTTCCAGATCTACTCAGTTCCAGAAGGATTCTACATCAGTTTCATGTGCAGATAGAGAGAGGGTGCACCAGTTGAGGGATTTCAGCAAGAGGGGCGCACCATCTTTGGAGAGAGATTCATTGTAGGAGATTGGCAGGGCTGTTGAGGATTCTATCACTTGGGTTTTCATTGCAGGGCCTTGGACATCAGATCTAGTGCTTTCTGAGATATTTTTATGGCTTAGATTATTTCTTGAGCAGTGGGGCGAATTGAAGAGAAGGAGGGCGTTTTTGAGATCCAGATCTAGTCCGTTTGGAGGGGTTACACTTCAGATCTGACCCTGAGACTTTGACTAGTGACTTGCAATGTCCCAATCTATATTTATAGAGATTTTCAGAGCATTTGGAGGCCTCCTTCAGTAGGGTTGAATTATCTAGGGTTTCAGTCATCCAGTGGGGCGCACCATTTAGTGGGGAATTTCAGATCTACAAAGATTGAGAGGGATCTTGGAGATTTGGTCACCTGGGTTGTTCTTACCATAACCCGATCTATCAGTTGGCATATTTATTAGGGTGATTGGACACTTTTGGCAGTAGGACCAAATTATCTAAGGTTTCAGTCATCCAGTGGGGTGCACCATTCAGTGGGGGATTTCAGATCTACAAAGATTGAGAGGGATCTTGGAGATTCGGTCACCTGGGTTGTTCTTACCATCACCCGATCTATCAATTGGCATTTTTATTAGGGTGATTGGACACTTTTGGCAGCAGGGCCCAGTTAGTGAGGGTTTTAGCCTTCTATTGGAGCGTGGCATTCTTCAGCTGAAGAGTTTGGCATTCAGATCTGCTTGTATTGATCTTCATTTCTCATTTAGCCTTTGGAGGCATCTTTTGTAATAGCGGGAGCATTTTGTAGCAGCTCTTATCTATTGTCTATCTTCTTGGCCATCTGTTGAGCATTCCAGATCGACATCTTCATTGTAGCAGGTTTCTCTATTTTATGAATAAAGAAGAATTGAGATGTTTTGGCTTGTCTATCTTATTGCATATGGTTGAGGTATGTTCCATGGTTATCTCTTTATGTTATTTGTTGCATACACACATATAAACACATCTAAAAGGTAGATCAGCAAAGTGTTTGATGAAATACCTCACTCAAAAAAAGTTTTAAAAAGACACCAAAACAGTGATGATCCTTGCATAATGGCTTGGGATCATTACAAAGTCGATTGGAGCCTGATATTTTAGTTAAAATTATTTTGATTATCTTAAACAATTCTGAAATCAATTTTTAGACACGGAAACTTTTTACTAGCCTAACTTGAGATCAATCATTAAGTATGTTTAAAAGATTTTGGATTTGGATGGTTCATTTTTCTATGTATGATTAATTCTTAAATAAAACCAGAAAATGTTTTTCAAAAAATAAAAATGACTCCATTTACCCAATAAAGACACTTGGTCTATTGTTGTTTTGTGCCTCACAGGGAGTCACAATCCCCGGATGGAGCCTATGTTAGAACACTTATAATTTTCAACTTTATTTCTTTTATTTTTACCTCTTAGAAATAAAATTTTACTAAAAATCAAAAACTTAGGAAATTACCTTTTAATTTAAAATAAATCCTTGCTCATAATATATTAATAAGGTGCTTACATTGTCACCCGTCGATGAGTTGTACTAAGTTGATCCAATGGTTCTTGTGATCTTTGGAATATAAAATCCACTTGAGTTTTAAAGGAAAGTCTTTAATGGTCACGTGGCAATTAAATAGTGGAGAGCACAAAATTAATCCAAGGGCCCAGATTTGTCCATGAATTTTGATCGACAGTGGTTGAGCGTTAATCTTCTGGAGGCCATAACTTGAGCTCTGGGTGTCGGAATCATGTAAATTTTATATCGTTGGAAAGGTATTTTGACGTAGAAGATGATGGTATAGGTTTCAAAGGATTACAGTTGCTAAAATTTCCCTATAAATTAAAATATCATTCAGATGCATTTTTAATGGGCCTGCGTGACAATTCAACTTCACGAGCTCATATCTTGAGATCCGAGTGACGGATTTGAGAAATTTTTATATCGTTGGAAATCTAAGACGATGAATATCACATATGAAGTTATTTCCATGGATAAAAATTTTATTATCATTCCCAGAAAATTAAAACACAGTCATTCTCTTTTAGAGGGAAATTAATTAAATTTTAAAAATAAAAGTTTAATTAAAACTTTTATTAAAAAAGGAGAGGGACCCATTTTCAATATAATTATATTAATGATGTGAGTTCATTAATGGGGAATTTATGAGGCATTAATCAAAGGTAATTTTTCAAGAAGAAACTTGTACGGGAATTTCAAGAGAGGAAGAAAACCCTAACTACTCAAGTAGTTAGAAAATCTCTTCTTAAAAAGAGAAGAAAGGCTTCATCAAAGGGTCCAATAATCAGTATTGTCAGAGGGGCAGGGAAGAATATCAGAGGAATAAAGGTACATCCATGGATACACAATCAATATTTTGATAAAAATAAAGAAATATCCATCTTCTCCATTCTTTTTATTTCTTCTACACCATTTCTCATAGTTTTATGCTTGAATCTCAAAGTTGGGCACAAGGATGAGTTCTTGAGTGTTCCTCTTGTATTCTTCTAAAGAATTTTCTTATATGATCATGGAGTATTTATAGCCATATACATGACTGTCAAATTTTTTGTAATTAAGAACATTTTTCATGAATAAACTCCACAAAGAATTGCTCCGGGATTGATCTTGACTGTATCTTGTAACTTTGAGTTTTAAGTATGAGATATTTGAGGTTGACCTTGTTGGAATGTTTACAGGAAGAGTGTGATTGTCATTGATGGCAAGAAAAGAATGAGGATCAGAAGGCAAGAAATCTCAGGAGGAAGAGTGACAGTCGTCGTTGGATCACCGATCCAAAGGACCTTCAACCGAATACCCGACAACCATTGGATCATTCTAAGTGGAAGGACGGGATAAGATAGAAGAGAAACAATGAAGATAGATAAATCCATCGATCTAAGAACATGATTGATGCACAACATTTGGTTCACGTCAAAATTTGTGAGGAGGTTACTGTTCGGGGAATCTCACTTTGGAAGAATTGGCAACTTGAAAGTCAAATTACCCGAAGCCTGAAATCCGAAATGAATAAGGACCATCGGATATGGAAAAAATGCGATGACTGTTGGATCACATTAAGTGTAAGGATAGGATAAGCGGGGAAAAACGATTGAGAATTTGATTATCCAAATTTCCGCCAATCGTCGGATTGAATTAATGGAAGGAAAATATAAGCGAGGGCTGATATCTGAGATATCGATCATCCGAATTTCTGTCAACCATCGGATTGAATTAATGGAAGGACAGGATAAGCAAGGGTTGAGATCTGAGATCTCGATCACTCGAATATCCATCAGCTGTCAGATCACCTTAAGTGGAAGGACGGGATAATAAAGGGTTGAGATATGAGATCTTGAAGGAATTCTTGAGCAGTTTGAGATTCCTGACTCGAGAGTTAGAGATTTGGAGTGTAACGGATGATGAGAGAAGGAATAAAGGAAAAATGTCGCGACAAAGGCAATTTGTTGTTACTCGGTAAAAACTAGTAGAATTGTAATAAATGAAGCTTCACAGCATGAACTGAGGGAGAAAATGAAGAGATGAAGAACATAAGATGGACAGAGAAGAAATGGTGAAAACAGTACTGTATGAGAACTTAAGCACAAGAAGAGCAATGTAGCAGAATAGTGATGAGACTGGTAAGCCATTGATAAATACTGTATCATTGTAATAAATTTCAGAAAGAAAATATTTATATCTCAGGGTGGTAGGGTGGTGCAAGGGAGGACTGTTGTCCTCAGAGTTTCAAGTGGGTGCTTGAACACAGGGAGTTGTAGCTTCCATCTAGTTGCATCTAGAAAAACTAGGGTGGTAGGGTGTTGCAAGGGAGAACCATTGTTCTCTGTTATACAGGTTGGTTCCTGTGTGACTGGAAGTTGGTGCTTCCATCCAATTGGTGTCGGAACACTCAGGGAGTTGGTGCTTCCTTCTAGTGGATGCTAGAGAAACTAGAGGGTTGGTGCTCTCTACAAGTTGTAGCTTTTTAAAGAAGAGGTTGTAGCCTCAATTTGAGTTGGTGCTCAAATATTGATGATGTATAGAACATAAAAGACTGTCTATCATTCTAAGAAGAAGAGGTTTTCTCCCTTTATGGGTTTCCTCTTGAATATTTGTCTCTGTGTATATCATATGTCTGATTGATGTTTACTATTTATGTTGTTCATGACTTGCATAATCCTTATGATCACTTGGAGAAGATTAATAATGTTTTAATAGGAATATATTTTTTAAGCTCAGTAACAACCGATTCACCCCCCTCTCAGTTGTCTTAGTAATTTCAACAATTGGTATCAGGGCCGGTTCCTTTTATCTAAGGGTAGATCCTAGAGCTTAAAAATGACTAGCCATGAAAGAACTTCAACCAATGAGGCCCCCTTGTTCAATGGAACAAACTTTTCCTTTTGGAAAGTTAATATGAGAACCTACATAAAGGATTTAGGTGTAGATGTTTGGGATGTGGTAGAGACTGGTTATGTTAATCCGGTTGTACTAGCTTCTAAACATGATAAGTTAGAATTTATCTTCAATGCAAAGGAAATGAATGAAATCTTGAGTGGGCTTGCTGAAGTTGAATTTGTAAAAGTAATGCAGCCTGATTCTGCTAAAGAGATGTGGGATAAACTCATTAGCAGTTATGAAGGAAATGAGAAAGTAAAGGATGCCAAGCTTCATACCTACAGATTATAGTTTAAACAGCTAAAGATGAAAGAGGATGAAACTATTGGGAAGTACTTTCTAAGAGTTGAAGAACTTGTAAATGAAATGAAAGGACTTGGTGAAAAAATTGAGGAAGCTTGTTTAGTTCAGAAAATTTTGACATCTCTGCCAAATAGGTTCAACCCAAAGGTATCTACTATAGAAGAACTTAATGATCTAAAATCTCTGCCTTTTGATCAACTTCTAGGAACGTTGACTGCATATGAAATGAGGATTAGTAAATATAAACCCACCTCTAGATAATCATCATTTAAAGAAGATAAGAATGAGGATTCTGAGCCTGATGAAATTGAAGAAAAATTTGTGAGAAGACTAAAGAAAGGATCAAGCAAGTACCAAGGAAAGTTTCCCTTCAAATGTTTTAACTATGGAAAAATAGTTCACTTTGAATCTAAGTGTCCACACAAGAAGAAGGACCAAAATGTTGAAGGTGAAGAGAAGTACAAATCCAAGAGATTTGGTAAAAAGAAAAGTTTATGTGTAAACAATGATGACTCTTCACGAGACACAGATAGTGATTCTGCTTGTGAAGATAAGGTTAATGACTTTATGCTTATGGAAAAAGAGGATTAGGATAATAAAATCACAGGAAGTGATGTTAATGATGAATAAGTTGTGTTTGACTTGGAAAGAGAACTGATCAGTGCTCTAGAAGAAACTGCTACACTCATATTTAAGAAGAAGAAGAAAAAACAATTGTCGATACAGTTCGAGAAAGACAGTAAAAAACCTGATGAAGACATTGCCCTGCTAAAAGCGGAATTAGAAGAGGCAAAGAAAATAGAAGACATTCTGAAACAGCAGTTATCAGAGAAGAAGGCAAGATGTGAAGCCTTGGAAGAAGAGGTATTAAAAACCAAAAAAGAGATAGAGAATTTTAAAGTATTATATCTCCAAAATCTTCCAAGCATTAAAGCTTCAGCAGAACTAAACGACATTCTAAGAAAACAGAGATCTCCTTTGTTGAAGACTGGTTTAGGCTATGAAAGTGGTTCAAGAAGAAAACAGCCAAAAAGCAAACAGCCAGTAAAGATGATCAAGTTTCAAGTCAGCAGACAATCAGACCATGTGAGCACTCTGCCACCAAAATCTAATAAAGACAAGATGATCCTTGATCAAAAACAAAGATATCAGAAGATGGAGCAACAAATGCCAAGAAGAAGGTCATCCTTCAGGTACCAAAATTTCTTCCATGGTTACTGTTTTTACTGCTCTAATTTTGTTCATAAGATTGCAAATTGTCAAATTAAGTTTAGAGACATGCAACTGAGGAGATCAATAAATAAACAATATTTGCAACATAGAACTAAACAGCCAATGAGTAGAAAAAATTTCACCAATCACTTTGACCTATTGAAAAATGAGCTCGAATGTTATAATTGTCATAACTTCGGCCACAAAGATACAAACTGCCATCTGAATAATTACAAAGCATATCCAAGGATAAAACCCTTAGCTAGAAATGTTAGAACATGGAAAAAGAAAGATAGTGAAAAATGTGGTCTAGTACTTTCAACTCAAAAACAAAAAGACCCCTAGTATATAGACAGTGGATGTTCCAAGCACATGAATGGAGACAAGGATAAGTTTTTGTCTATAAGTAAAAGCAAAACAGGAAAAGTGACCTTTGGAAATGATGAACCAGGTAAAATCAAGGGTAAAGGGATGGTGAGTTTGAGTAATGGTAAAGGAAAAGCCCAGGATGTTCTGCTTGTAGATGGGCTGAAATATAATTTTCTCAGTGTAAGTCAAATGTGTGATAGAGGATATGAAGTGGTGTTCACTTCCAAATATTGTAAGATAAAGTCTATAAACTCAGGACAAGTGGTGGCTAAAGGCATAAGGATAGATGATAATGTATATGTGCTGAAATAATATAGAGAAGAGTGTCATCTAAGCAAACATGATGAAAGTTGGTTATGGCATAGGAGACTTGGACATCTAAACTTTGACCACTTAATCAAGATCAAAACTCTTGAGGTAGTAAAATATCTTCCAAGAATATCAAATCCACAAGATTTTGTGTGTAAACCCTTCCAAGTAGGAAAGATAACCAGGACACAATTTAAATCCAAGAGCTCTACCTCCACACAGAAACCACTCCAATTAGTTCATATGGATTTATGTGGACCATCAATACAGGAAGGCACAAGGAAGGAAAACTACTTCATGCTAATCATTGATGATTATTCTAGACTTACATGGGTTGCCTTTCTGAAAGAAAAGTCTGAAGCATTTGAAAAATTCAAAGTGTTTAAGGCTCTGACTGAGAATCAAATAGGAAAAAGATTGAAGGCAGTAAGGTCTGATAGAGGAGGAGAGTTTAGTTCAAGGGACTTCAAAGTGTTTTGTGATAAACATGGGATCAAAAGAGAGTATAATATTCCAAGGACTCCACAACAAAATGGAGTAGTTGAGAGACAAAATAGATCAGTTTAGTAGATGGAAAGATCAATGATGAATGAAAGGAATATTTCTCAGACATATTGGGTAGAAGCAATTCATACAGATGTACATATTCTTAACAAAGCTCATCTCAGGCCACAAAGTGACAAGACTCCTTATGAACTATGATTTGGAAGACCTGCTTCAATCAAGCATTTTAAAGTCTTTGGGAGTAAGTGTTATATCATGAACAATGATGAAAATATTGGCAAATATGATGGAAGGGTTGATGAAGGTATATTCTTAGGGTATGATACAAACAGTAAAGGATACAGATGCTATAATAAGAGGCTGCATAAATTGGTTGATTGTATTGACATAAAATTTTATGAAGAAATCCCGGTACGAGATGTAAGCAGTGTTGAATCAACAATAGAGGATATAGTTGAAGTTGAATATGAACAGGTCCAAGAATCAGAAAGAGAATACTCTGAGTCAAATGAAAATACAAATACTTAGGTAGACTCAAATCAACAGACATCATCAAATCCTCCTTCCAGAATTACTCAAAAGAATCATCCTACAAGTCAGATACGTGGTGAGAAAGACAAAGTTGTACAAACCAGGAGAAGGATAATCAAAGACACCGAGCAATCACATATAGCCTTCATATCCATGGTGGAACCCAAGAACTTTAATGAAGCCAGTAAATATGTAAATTGGTTAAAATCAATGAATGAGGAACGAGATCAGATTGAGAAGAAGAATACTTGGGAGCTTGTTCCTAGACCTACAGATAAAAATGTAATTGGCTCCAAATGGTTGTTTAAGAATAAAGTGAATGAACGAGGACAAATTGTTAGGAATAAAGCCAGATTGGTCTGTAAAGGGTATGCACAAGTTGAAGGACAAGATTTTGATGAAACCTTTGCACCAATGGCAAGATTGGAAGCCATTGGAATTTTCTTGCCTATGCATGTCATAAGAACTTTAAAGTATATCAGATGGATGTTAAGTCATCATTTCTTAATGGATATCTAGAAGAAGATGTATATGTGGAGAAACCTAAAGGATTTTCACTGATAGATAATCCTGTGTCAGTTCATAGACTTAGGGGTCTAACTAACCAGTATTACCCACTTTATAAATTCTAATTATAGACACTTACTACTATATATATCAATAATTAAGTTACATATACCCTAATCATTTGACACTGTATATATTAAAACCCCAGTTTCTCTTATATATATCCACTTAGTACCCTAAACTTATTAAGATTATTTTTATACAAAAACCTTCAATACTTAGACTTAATAATACTAATAATCATACTAATTACACAATTTAACACTACTAAAAGAAATCCTTTGAAATTATTCTAATCAACTAAAACCTAACTCAAATCTTTCTTTCCATAATTAGTAATTAGCTCACTAAACTTGATACATTAAATTTAAACATATAGTACTAATAAGTAATAAAATAAAATACTATTTAACTCTAACCCTAAAAAAAAACCAAACCTAAACTAAATATAATTCAATTAATTAAAAAAACTAACAAAATAAATAAAAAGTCAACCTAATTCAAAACCCTAGAGTTATATATAT
>JASDQU010102622.1:208513-239193 GCA_032191745.1 Picea mariana | reverse complement strand
ATATATATATATATATATATATATATAAAACACTATTAAAACTTTTACATTCAACCTAGTAATAATTAAAGATATATTATTAGTTCACTAAACTTTATACATTAAAATTTAAAACATAAATTAAAAATACTAATAAATAATAAAATAACTATCTAACTCTAACCTTAAAAACAACCAAACCTTAACTAAAAAGATTCCTTCTTACATTAACTATAAATATAATTCAATTTATTAAAAATACTAATAAAATAAATAAAAAGTCAATCTAATTGCCTAGACTTACATTTATACATATATATAAAACTAAAACACTATTAAAACCTTTACATTCAACCTTAGTAATAATTTATTAATTTATTATTTAGTTTATTTTTTGTTTAAAACTCTATAAATTAGGTTTTAGACAGTCGACCTAGGTTAAATCTAAAAAACATCCTGCATATTAACTATTAATTGACTGAGAAAACAAGCTATCAATTGACGATTAGTCCTGATGATGAATCTCAATTCGGATTCGAAAAGTCAATGACAAAAATGACACCAACTATGGATTATTCAGAAAATAACTTTGAAAATCTTAACTATGTCAGTAAGTTGAAAAGGGAATTATATGGAATGAAACAGGCACCACGAGTCTAGTATTATAGACTGGACAAATTTCTACAGGACAAAGGGTTCAAGAAAGGTATTGTTGACAGTAATCTATACATTAAGTCTGAAGGTGATGATTTATTAGTTGTTTTGGTTTATGTAGATGACATTATTTTTTAATGCACTAATGACCCTTCAATTCAATGGTTTGCTAATTCAATGTAGACTGAGTTTGAAATGTCCATGATAGGAGAACTGTCATATTTTCTTCGTTTACGAATCAATCAAAGTTCTGCATGGATATTTATCTCTCAAGAAAAGTGTTTGAAAGAGATGTTAAATAGGTTTCAGATGGAAGATTCTACACCTGTGAGCACACCTATGTTGGTTGGTTGCAAGCTCAGTAAAGATGATATTTCACCTGATGTTGATCAAAGAACATATCGATCGATGATAGGCAGTCTTTTGTACATCATAGCATCTCGTCCTAATATAATGCAAGTTGTTGGAATGGTAGGTCATTATCAGTCTGCTCCTAAACAAAGTCATTTAGCAGTTGTCAAAAGAATATTCAAATATTTGAAGGGTACAATGACATATGGTCTCTGGTATCCTATAAATCATAATTTTCAATTAACTACATATTCAGATGTTGATTGGGCAAACTGTTTGGATGAGAGAAAGAGCGTCGGTGGAGGTCCATTCTTCTTAGGTGATTCGTTAGTAGCATGGCTTACTAAGAAGCAGGGATATATTTCATTATCAACTACAGAGGCATAGTACATTGTTGTTGCTACTTGCTGCACTCAAATCTTATGGATGATACAAACTCTTGCAGATCTGATGGTAACTTATACTAATTCAAGTCCACTTCACTTTGATAACACCAGTGCCATTAGTGTATCCAAGAATCCAGTATTTCATTCCAATACCAAGAACATCCCCATAAAATACCATTTTCTAAGAGAGCATGTCACCAATTAGATTGTTCAGGTTCATTACATTCCAACCACAGAACAAATTGCAGACATCTTTACTAAACCCCTAGCCAAGACACCATTTGAATATCTCCATCAGAAGTTGGGTGTCATCCCTTCTCTCACCTAAGAGAGTCCATCTTGTCAGGGGGAGTATTTGTTGTTTGAATATCTGATACCTCCGAAAAGTACTACAATAGCTCAGGGGGAACATGTTTTCTTTGACATTGATGTCAAAGAGGGAGAAAAGGTGTGGTGCAAATGCTACAGTTAGAGGTCTAAGCAGAATAGTGCAACCTTTTCGGGTTGCCATCAATGCCAAAGGGGGATATTGTTGGCATGTTTACAGGAAGAGTGTGCTTTTCATTGATAGCAAGAATAGAAGGCAGAGCAAAAGGTGAGAGAGATCAGGAGGAAGAGTGACAATGGACGTTGGATCACCGATCCAAAGGACCTTCAACAGAATACCTGACAATCGTTGGATCATTATAAGTGGAAGGATAGGATAAGCTAGAAGACTAGAACCGAAGATAGATCGATCCATTGATCTAAGAACATGATCGACATACAACATTTGGTTCACGTCAAAAGTTGTGAGGAGGTTACTATTCGGGGAATCTCACTTCAAAAGAATTAGCAACTTGAAAGTCGAATTACCCGAAGCCCAAAATACAAAATGAATAAGGACCATCGGATCTGGAGAAAATGCGATGACCGTTGGATCACTTTAAGTGGAAGGATAGGATAAGTGGGTCAAAATGGTTGAGAATTTTATTATCCAAATTTTCGTCAGTCGTCGGATTGAATTAATGGAAGGATAGGATAAGCAAGGGCTGAGATCTGAGATCTCGATCATCTAAATTTTCGTCAGCCGTCGAATTGAAGTAATGGAAAGACAGGATAAGAAAGGGTTGAGATATGAGATCTTGATCACCAGAATATCTGTCAGTCGATGGATCACCTTAAGTGGAAGGACAGGATAAGCAAGGGCTGAGATATGAGATCTAGATCACCCGAATTTTCATCAGCCGTCAGATTGAATTAAATGGAAGGATAGGATAAACAAAGATGGAGAGCCGTTGGATTTAATCCAAGGCAAAGCTGCATCGTAGACAGATCGAGCCATTGATCTAAGATATTGATCAAAATAACATCATTTGTTTCGAGTCTAAATTTATGAGGAGGTTACACTCCAGAGAAATCACTTCAAGAATTTCCAGTTGAGATTTGAAATACTTGAAGCCTGGAGAGTCAGAGAGTCGAAACAAATTCTCAACCACCAGATTATCCGAAGTAAATATCATTCGTCATATAGTCCGAAGAATATCTCAAGCATCAGATCGTCCGAAGTGAATCTGGGTCATCTGATCCAGAGCGCCAGTTTGAGTTTTGAAATTCCCAAAGCCCAGAGACCCGGGGAGCCGAAATACATTCTTGATCATCGGATCATCTGAAGTAGATCTCAGTCGTTAGATCGTCCAAAGAAGATCTCAAGTGTTAGATCGTCCAAAGTAAATCTGGGTCATTTGATCCAGAGCGTTAGTTTGAGATTTGAGATTTCAGAAGTCTGGATACCCAAAGGAGATCTCGATTGTTGATCGAGAAAGGGGTTGCAGAACCGTTGATCTGGTTGAAAGGTCAAATTCCCGAAGTGGAGGCAGATCCATCGATTGAGAAGGATAGGTGTTCACATATCATCAACTCTAGAAGATTGGTGTACAGAGAAAAGTAAGGTTTGAGATTTGAAACTTCCAGAGCCCAGATCACGAAGTAAATAACAGTCGTTGATTCAGGAAGGCTAGATCTGATCCACAGAAATTGAAAGGACAGATCTGAACCGTCCATTCAGGACCACCATCAAGATCATGAGATTGACGGTCTCGTCGCATTGTGGGGTTATAACATGCTCGGGTCTTAATGTTTCCTGAGCAGGCCGCAATCAAAACCACGGTATTTCCAAAGGAATTTGTTGATCTCTGTAATGAATTACGGGGAGAAAAATGGATTTCCCTCAAACCACCTTTGGTCATGCCCCCAATCACATGGTCACATGAGAGCATCGCCCAAGGTCACATCAACGGAATATTGAGGAAGGAGCTAGCACTACTAGGATCCACATCAGAGGCTATGCATTGAACAGTAAAAAAGAATCTATGTGTATAATCCAACGATGTTGATGAAATCGAATCTGATCGAAGGGTTGTTGTTTCATTTCATGGTTTCTTGATCAGTTACCATCCAGTTACACTAACTAGACCATTGTTCTGGGGCATTGGAATCATTTGTTCTTGAGCGGTTTGAGATTCTCGACTCGGGAGTTGGATATTTGCAGTGTAACAGATGATGAGAGAAGGAATAAAGGAAAAATGGCGTGACAGAGGCAGGTTGTTGTTACTCGGTAAAAAGTAGTTGAACTGTAAGCAATGAAGCTTCACAGCATGAACTCAGGGAGAAAATGCAGAGATAAAGAACATAAGATGGCAGAGAAGAAATGGTGAAAACAACAGACTGTACGAGAACTTAAGTGCAAGAAGATGCAATCAGGAACACACTGATGCAGGCAGAGCATAGTAGTGTAACAGAACAGTGATGAGACTAGTAAGCCATTGATAAATACTATATCACTGTAATAAATTTCAGAAAGCAAAGATTTATATCTCAGGGTGGTAGGGTGGTGCAAGGGAGGATTGTTGTTCTCAGAGTTTCAAGTGGGTGCTTGAACACAAGGAGTTGTAGATTCCATCTAGTTGCATCTAGAAAAACTAGGGTGGTAGGGTGGTGCAAGGGAGAACCATTGTTCTCTATTATATAGGTTGGTGCCTATGTGACTGGAAGTTGGTGCTTCCATGCAATTGGTGCTGGAACACTCAGGGAGTTGGTGCTTCCTTCTAGTGGGTGCTAGAGAAACCAGAGGGTTGGTTCTCTCTACAAGTTGCAGCTTGTTAAAGAAGAGGTTGTAGCCTCAATTTGAATTGGTGCTCAAAGATTGATGATGTAAAGAACGTAAAAGACTTCCTATCAGTCTAAGAAGAAGAGGTTTTCTCCCTTTATGAGTTTCCTCATGAATATTGGTCTCTGTGTATATCATATGTGTGATTGATGTTTACTATTTCTGTTGTTCATGACTTGCATAATCTTGATGATCACTTGGAGAATATTAATAATGTTTTAATAGGAATATAGTGTTTAAGCACAGTAACAACTGATTCACCCCACCCTCTTAGTTGTCTTAGTAATTTCAATAGACCCTCTTATTTGTTTAAGCACAGTAACAACTGATTCACCCCACCCTCTTAGTTGTCTTAGTAATTTCAACAGACCTATCAAATTCTCTTTTGATCTTTATAGAAGTACTCTTTTAAAATTATTTGAGATGATCAAATTATTCTCTCCTATTTCTTATGAAGAAGATATGGATGTGTTTATATATGATTAATAAGATTGTGTGTGATGTTGATCACAATTTAATTATGATGTTGAAGCTCCTCTTCAGTATTTTATTTGTAAAGAACTTATTGTTTCACATAAAGATCATATTGGGTCATTGAAGAACCATTTTCATTTAAATACAAGCAATAAATATTTGGGGTTTGTTGTCTAGAACTCTCCCTACTCCAATATATTCAAAGATATATCTTTTATCGAAAGAGGAGAACCACCTCTCTAAAAACAAAGGGGGATTAATGTCCTCATGAGGTTGTTGTTTCATTCCTGACAGATTCAAGCGTCAACATTTTTGGAAACCATATTGGGGACCGATTTGTTTTCAAGATATTTGAGGAACTAGAAATATCCATGGTTCAAAGTTTCAAAAAGAAGATTCAACAAAATCGCTTCTTATTTTAAGCATGTCTCACCTTTTTTATAATTTCAAAAATAAGCGAGAAGCACCAAAGATTCGGGAGAATGAACTCCCTGGCATCTTCATTGAAAATTTTCAAAATGAAGGGTTGCATTCATGTCATAATGCTTCTATATATTCTTCATCAAACCCATCAATGGCTTTACAAGACTCAGCAAAAGGGAGAAATACTCAAAGGAGGCGATTTCATAATACCCCTTTAAATCTACCAGAAATAGACTTTCAAATGCCCAATATTCCTATTGAATTTTTTTCTACATTCTTTGGGGATACTTCAGAATATGCAAAGCAACACTTGATTAATTTTAAAGGTACGTGTTATGATTTCAACCTCACTAAATACAATGTTACATGTAGATGACTCTTACAAAATCTACTAGGGAATGCTCTTGAATGCTATAGTTCATTAATGTGTAACTTCATTACCAGTTGGGATGGGTTAGAAGATTTATTTGCATAAAATTTCATCCCAAAAGTGCATTCATATGTTTTTTTTGATGTTTTAAATGTTGTTGCACACCCATCCTCTCCCATATGGAAGCAAGATAACAAATTCACCAATTTTAAAGAAGAATCTAATCAAAGAGTGGATGAAATTTCTAATACAAGTCATGTTGTTGAAAAGGAAGATGAAAATTCCAAATTACAAGAAGAAAATTTCAGCCTCCTATATACTCCATATGAAGATATTTCAAGTAGCAAATTTGAAAATGAAATTGAGGAGCCTCCACCAAATACACAAGAAGATTTCATCCTTGTAATAGATGATGAAATGTCACAAGAGAACTTGTAGCAAGAAGAATTGATGGAAGAAATGAATCTTGAGAAGAATGATGAGCAAGATCACCTTTACAATAAAGAAGAGTATTTTCAAGATATTTTTGATGAATCAAGAACCTTGGAAGTGGTAGTAAATACAGAAAAGGATGAATGTATTCTTATGTTGAAAACTCCTCAGCCAATCTAAGACAATAGTATTCTTGAGCAGCCAAGAATTGATTTCATTGAATTATGGTTACAAAGCATTGTTGGCCAAACAACGCAATCAAATATTCACCATACTTGGTATATTTTTTCTCCAGTACATATTGAGAATGCCCCTGACTCATTGGTACAAGTCCTAACATATCTCAAAATTTTGGAGTTCATTCCACAAATCAGATCAATGCTTGAATGGCTCCATTGGAAATTTGCCTACACCTAAGGTGCCCCTTTGTTTCAAGTAAGTTAGGGTAGGTAGATCATGTATGTACATATTTTGTTTCTTCAATTCAGTTTTGAATAATAAGGCAGTCATTGTATTGAAGTTTGAAGATAACTCCATGAAAGAAGAAGAATTATAAGAGTTAATTTTGAAGATGACTCCATATCCCAATGGAGAAGGCATCTGTACTTGAGATTCTGGTGTTCTTAGCAACCTACAAGGGGTCATTGTCTCGTAGTTGGAGCCAATTGTTGACCAAAATTTGGTCATCTATATTTTCCCTCTCTTGGATTAATAAAAAAAAATGATATCAGAAGATGAAAATTTTTGAACTATTATAAGTTCCTTGTACGGTCCTCAGTCTCAGCTTCTCCGTGCATTTTTTGGATCAAAAATCCAACTTTGTATGCTCAAGTTATCCAGGTTTAAAGTTTAAGTGAAAAACATCACCTCGTCCATGTGGAATAAAGCTAATTTCTTGAAGATGTATCCAAATGTTTGAGTCCAAGACCTTGGTTTTATTCAATTTTTGGGCCCAAGACCCTTAAAATATTCATGTGTTGGGTTCAACACTTTTTAAAATATTATATTATATCATTCGTGGGAACCCACCATACTCACTTATGCCCTCAAAATACCCCTCTCTCCATTCCCTCACCCTCCATTCGCCATCCCATACTTAATTTTATTTTAAGTATGGTGGTCAGTCGGACTGCAATACTCCCCACTACTTCCCCTCACCTTCCTCACTCCCATTTTTCCCTTTATCTCATACTTAGATCTTTTTTTTAAAAACTTGGACTCACAGGGGCAAACTCACCTCACCCCCTTATTTTCCTTACTCCCCAACCCTTCCCCACTCCCCACATTTACCACCCCTCACTTCTGCTCCAAAAAACATTCCCCTCCTAATATACCCCACCTTTCCCCCTCACAAAATTCACATACTTACACTTCATGGCAGGTTGGAGGACCTGCCATACTCTCATACCCCCTCACCTTTCCAACCTATCAACCCGATACTCTAACACCTACAAACACTTCCCCCCTCACCTCACCCTACGGCATTCCCCTCACCTCTACCATATACACTTATCCCCTTTCCTAACTACCCTTTCCCCCTCTCTTGTTCACCCTCCCACACTTAATACATTTCACATCTAAACATTGTTTACCATTATTTTAATCTTTCACCTTTAACTTTATGTATTATTTTAATCAATCACCTTTAATCTTATGCCATATGCCAAACATTCCTTGGATGACATGGAAACATGATTAAGCATTTGGAGGAATGAAATGTGGCATCTAATAAGATCCTTACACATGGCAACTAATTAGTGGAGAGCACGAAATTAATCCAAGGGCCCAGATTTGTCCATGAATTTTGATCGACTGTGATTGAGTGTTAATCTTCCGAAGGCTATAACCTGAGCTCTGGGTGTCGAAATAATGAAAATTCCATACCATTGGAAAGGTATTTTGACGTAGAAGATGGTGATATAGGTTTCAAATGATTAAGGTTGCTACATTTTTCCCATAAATTAAAATATCATTCAGCTGCATTTTAATAGGCATGCGTGACAATTTAACTTCATGAGCTCATATCTTGAGATTCAGGCGACGGATTTGGGAAAATTTTATATTGTTGATAATCTAAGACGATGAAGATAACATATGAAATGATTTAAATGTCTTAAAATTTTATTATCATTCCCAGAAAATTAAAACATGGTCGTCCTTTTTTAAAGGGAAATTAATTAAATTTTAAAAATAAAAGTTTAATTAAAACTTTTATTAAAAAATGAGAGAGACCGATTTTCAATATACTTATATTAATGATGTGAAGTCAGTAATGGGGAATTAATGAGGCATTAATTAAAGTGAATTTTTCAAGAAGAAACTTGTACGGGAATTTCAAGAGAGGAAGAAAACCCTAACTACTCAAGTAGTTAGAAAATCTCTTCTTAAAAAGAGAAGAAAGGCTTCATCAAAGGGTCCAATAATCAATATTGTCAGAGGGGTAGGGAAGAAGATCAGAGGAAGAATAAGGTACATCCATGGATACACAATCAAGATTCTGACCAAAAGAAATAAATCTCCATATTTTTCATTCTTTCTATTTCTTCTACACCATTTCTCATAGCTTTATGCTTGAATCTCAGAGTTGGGAACAAGGGTGAGTTCTTGAGTTTTTTTATTGTATTCTTCTACAGAATTTTCTTATATGATCATGGAGTATTTACAGCCATATACATGAATTTAAAATCTTTTGTAATGAAGAAAATTTTTCATGAATAAACTCCACAAATAATTGCTTCGGGGTTGATCTTGATTGTATCTTGTAACTTTGAGTTTTAACTATGAGATATTTGAGGTTGACCTATCAAATTCTCTTTTGATCTTGATAGAAGTACTCTTTTAAAATTATTTGACATGATCAAATTATTCTCTCATATTTATTATGAAGAAGATATGGATGTGTTTATATATGATTAAGAAGATTATGTGTGATGTTGATCACAATTTAATTCTGATGTTGAAGATCCTCTTCAATCTTTTATTTGTAAAGAACTTCTTGTTGCACATAAAGATCATATTGGGCCATTGAAGAACCATTTTCATTTAAATCCAAGCAATAAATATTTGGGGTTTGTTGTCTATCACTCTCCCTACTCCAAGATATTCAAAGTTATATCTTTTAGCCAAAGAGGAGAACCACCTCTCTAAAAATGAAGGGGGACTAATGTTTTCATGAGGTTGTCATTTTGGTCCTAATGGATTCAAGTGTCAATAGGGATGTATATGGAACATCCAGAAATTTTAGTTTAGAATCGCAACAGAAGATTTGTTTGCAAACTCAGGAATCATTGTATGGCCTGAAGCATGCCAAACAAATGGTACAAGATATTTGATTCCTTGATGGTGAGACAAATTTTACAAGAAGTGAGTATAAACATTGTGTTTATCGTATATATATTATCTTGGTGTTAAATGTTATGCTTGTTGCAAGCACGAGAATGTTTGAGATCAACAGGTTGGCTTAGTTGGTTAGGGTGTTTGAGATGAAGTATCTAGAAGTAGAAAAACAAATCTTGGGCATGGGAATACAGAGAGATAGGAAGGATGGTAATCTTGGTTATCACAATAGAAGTATGTAGTGAAGATACTCAGGAAATTCGGTATGAACAATGTGAAACCGGTAAAATCCCTTTGGATTTCCATTGTAATTTTTCTTCAAGTTTATGTACTAATTAATGAAGAAGAAAAGGGTTATATGTCTCAAGTATCATATGTTAGTAGGAAGTTTGATTATTGCGATGGGAAATGGTCAGTATTTCACATGCAGATGGTGTTGTCAATAGACACATGGAAAAACTAGGTGAAGAGCATGGAAATAGATGCTTCAGTATCTTAGAAGCACAACAGCACAAGTATCACCTATAGTGGTTGCGGTGATTTATTCTGTGGTTATAATTAAAGAGATTTGGAAAATAGGAGACCTACCTCAGGTTATGTCTTCCAAGAATGAAAGGATCTATTGGGTTAGTTTTGAAAGGTACAGGATGAGGTGTTCTATGGTGGTCAAAGTGTTGTGAATTTGAATAATAGTCCATGTATCAAAATGGATAATGCATTGGTTTATAAGATAGGTTACTAATGTAGGAAGAATGGTACATACTAGAGAGAATCATGCAGACATGTTCACGTAATAGTATTGTTATATAGTTTAAAGAGTTGTGACGTCGTTTGGATTCTCTTGTCTTGCAAGAAAGGTGATCAATAAAATTGGGCATGATATATTAGGAAAATTGTTGTTAAGGTGGAGATTGTTGAAAACATGCAAACTAATTAATTTCTTTTTCGTTCAATCCCATGGAAATGTCTTCAATTCATTCCCCGACAATGGCACCAAGAATGTTAGTGCTAAGAGTCACCCTCATATTACAGGAGGATAAGCCCAGCACCCATCAAAATGTTTGTGTAGGTAGGTTTATGATTGGAGGTCAAATGGACAAATCTCAGCATAAGAATGTTTAAACACAGAAAACTAGGCTAGCAATGCATAAGAAAATGAGATTCTCATTAACTTTAGTCGGTGGTTTAAGGCTAGAGGTGATAAGGAGGAATACTTAGTGAGGAAAGTGGAAAAGTCTTCCATGAGCATCCGGCCTTCAAGAAGCTTGGTGCAGAGAAACTCAGGCACAAGAGAACTCTTGAACTTAAGTTTAAGATACTTAAATATATCACAGCAACATTATAATCAAACATCCATTACAATACAACTACAACATCTCTTTTGGATCATCCATGCATGAGCATTTCAGCATAAGAGGAAACAAGACAGTGAAATAAAATACTGAAATAGAACATAGAAGCATTATAATCAAACCTCCATTACAATACAACTACAACATCTCGTATGGATCATCCATGCACGAGTGTTTCATCACAAGAGGAAACAAGATTATGAAATAAACTGACTTCTATTAATGAGAAAGTCTTAGGTCTCATACATAGCCAGAGAACATCTTTGCTATCAAACTATTACAAATAGGTATCTCTGCTCAACCATCGACCATAACATATTCTTCAACTGATGTATTTATACCCAAAACAATGGGCAATCACTAGGAGCACGATCTGGACATCATGTCCAAGGCTTTTCCATCTGTGTCTCCCCGTTCTTTGTGCTTGCGTGTATCCAATTTGCACATATTTTATCCCTTCCCAGAAGGTCCTTCAGTTGTCTTGTTCATTCTGTCAGAAGAAAACCCAGATCAGCATGGGCCTTCAGGAAAAATTCCCCTCGTGATACCTTGGGCTGACAGTCTTATGTCTCCACGGACATACCCTGCATGCTTTTTATTTATGGAGTGAGTTGAGGTTTCAACTACCAGTTCTTTCTTTCAATAACTGATTTATCCTTGGGATCGGGACGAGACTCAATGCCTAGGGGGCTTCTACATGTTGCTCTCAGATTTGACGCTGAATAAGCACGTGATTGTGGGGTCGTCAAAGGCGGTTTAGATCCACACCTCTTTTGAGCCTGCAACTCACCACCTTCCACCACATATCCCTTTCGCCATACCACGGTTTCTATTTCGGGACCGCTCAATAATTTTATATTTCGAGCATGTTGCGTCCCCAAAATGAAGTGTAGACATTGATCTGGTCACGATATGCGATCTGGGCGCACCTGCTAAATTTAGCTCCACTGCTAAAGTTTATCCATCCGCCAACTCTAGGATCCATTAAAAACACGCATGGAGATGGCTCTAATTTTGAACAAGAATACTTCCTAGAGGATGATCTCCCGTAGCTAACGTGGAAGCCTGATGTCACTGTGATGACCTATCGTGGACGAAGGGGCAACATGTGTCACTCAAAAATAGGTAGATGACATGCCCAAAAATTATGGAGATGAGTGCCATGTGTCAGCACTAGATGGATGCCATGTTTCATGATTAATGAGGCAGCCACATACCTTGGAACTTCAGAGCTCGGGGGGGGATCTGCATATAGAAATGAATCTCTAAAGTGAATCATGATCGTCTGATGTGGAAGGACACGCGGAAAAGATCGGTGGACTTCTGGATAAAACACTCAGGATGAAGGCGATAGGGGAGAAGCTAAAACTCCTAAAACCTAAATTCTCGAAGTAAAACACCAGTGTCAGATATGGAAGGACACGTGGCATAGATCGGTGGAATTCTGGAGAAAACACTTTGGATGAAGGTGAGAGGGGAGAAGCTAAAACTCTCGAAACCTAAATTCCCAAAGTAAAACACCATCGTCATATTTGAAGGGCGCATAACACTTGATTTGAACTACTCTTGGGATCTCCGCCATTGAAAAATAGACCCGCTCTTTGCTTGTATTTCAAGCCTGAAATGAACTTCTTTTGAATGTTGCACTTGGACACTACTTGTGCAATAAAAAACTTGGTTGTCTTGTGACCTTGAAAACTTTATGTGATAACATTTGGCTCCACAGGAGATGGCATTCTCCTTGTGAGCTGCCAAGAACAAGCAGTTCCAGTGCCTTAGTTGTTGGGTTGTGTAGTCGAGCTCAAATACATTTTGTTGAAGATAGCAGGCTGACATCTACATTACTCAACTTAAAAAGAAAACACACACACACATGCTCCAGAAGGATATTATTTATGTACAATCCTAAACTAACCTATTTTTACAATGCGCTAGGTGAAAACAAACTTCCACTAGAGCCATCCAAGTAACTTCCTAACTGAAAACTTATTTACTATGTCATTAATCAGCAAGGGACAATAAAACTGTGACAGTAAATTAATTACATTCTTTAGATTACCTCCCAATGATGAAGGTAAGATAAATCTTGAAGGCTTCAATACATTGAGGAAATGCAACTCCATGTACTCCCTTATAGGGTCATAAAATAGGTGATAAAACTTACTGGGTTGGTAACAGAAAGCTTGTTTTGTTTTAAATATGCTCACATATGGTTGAATGTCTATGGAAAGAACATGTGAGTGAATGGTTGATGTGTGTTGTTGATCCACTTCTCTTTTATCTTATCTGATAACATCTGCTAGCTGATGGCAAGAAATCTCCTCCTGTATATCAATGAATTGATATTTCTCTTTATCATGCTACTCTTGATAAAATATTTCATTTTCATTAGAAGATTGGCCTCTAATGCTTTTTTCTTCTAAGACAAAAAAAACCTCGGCATATTCATCACTGTCTCCATAATGATCAAATAAAGGAGGAGTCTTGAATGACATACCAAGAGGTATCTTTTGCCCAACATGAGAAAATTGTTCTCCATTATTAAACATAGGCTTCTTTTCAAGATTTAATCTAGGAAGCAATATCTTACCATCACTATATGAGTCAAAAATAGGCTTCTCATATTTAGGTTTTTTAGATACAAGGTTACAAAGAGTATCAGCTTCCAGAACAAACTCAATTTCTGCACTTTCCTTATTGAGACAGCAAACAAAGTTTTCATCTGATGCAGATGAACAGGGAAGAGAAAGATTTGATTCCTCATCCAATTCATCTTCTTCATCCTCACAACCTTCATAAGAATCAATTATATCCTGAACACATTCATTATACTCCTCACAATAGCTATGACAAATTAACTCAAAGGAATAAAACTTTTGACAATGAATATTGAAAGATGCATGAAACTCTTCGAGTGAAGAAACGCTAGAAATCTCAAGAGAGTGATACCAAATACGAGCATCTCCTTGAAGAGAGTACATAAACAGCTTCATACGTATGTATTCATGTTGGATGTCAAGTTGCTATATCAAATCATGAAATTCTAGAACATGCTCAATAGGGTTGTCATTCTCACCTTCATAAAATATTGGCAGCAGATCTTTCCATTCATCAATTTGAGGCATAGGATGCGAATAACTAGCTATGGTTGAGAAATTGAGTGGGGAAAACCTCCCAGCCAGGATAGCCTCCATAGCCAATTAACTTGTCTCACTCCTGTACATTCACCATGGAGACTCCATTGTTTAGAATATCTTGGTGACTCCAAGAATATTAGTACTGATCATCACCCTCAGATTCTAAACAATGGCATCTCCATGGTGAATGTGCATCCTTGAAGGTATCCAACTTCAGTCACCATCTAAATCTAGAACTATGCAATGTCATTCTTCCCAAGGAGCTTTTCAATATAGAACAACAGCTGAAAATACTTCTTGAGAAAGATTTCCTTTATTGATAATCTTCTTTGGATCAGCTTCAGGTGTTTCCATAGGTATATGTGGAGTAGACCTCGTGTGTCTACCTTTGGAAGCCACAACTGAAATAGTGGAGTTTTCAGGTGCAAGCTGCAATCTTCAAGGTACTAATTTCTTATGCACCCTCGGAATCAGAATTTCTTTGTCGTTCAATCCCAGGGAAATGTCTTCAATTTGTTCCTCGAAAACGACGCCAAGAATGTTAGTGCTGAGAGCCACCCTTAGATTGCAGGAGGATAAGCCTAGCACCCATCAAAATTTTTGTGGATGTAGGTTTATGATTGGAGGTCAAATGGAAAAATCTCAGCATAAGAATGTTAAAACACAGAAAACTGGGCTAGAAATGCATAAGCAAATGAGGTTCTCATTAACTTCAGTCAATGGTTTAAGGCTAAAGGTGAGAAGGAGGAAGACTTAGTGAGGAAAGTGGAAAATTTTTCCATGAGCATCTGACCTTCAAGCAGCTTGGTGCAGAGAAACTCGGGAACAAGAGCACTCTTAAACTTAAGTTTAAGATACTGAAATATATCACAGCAACATTATAATCAAACCTCCATTACAATACAACTAAAACATCTTGTCTAGATCATCCATGCACAAGCATTTCATCATAAGAGGAAACAGGAAAGTGAAATAAAATACCGAAACAGATCATAGTAGCATTATAATCAAACCTTCATTACAATACAACTACAACATCTCGTCTGGATCATCGGTGCATGAGTGTTTCGGCACAAGAGGAAACAAGATGATGAAATAAACTGACTTCTATTAATGATAAATTCTCGGGTCTCATACATAACCAGAGAACAACTCTGCTATCAAACTATTACAAATAGGGAGCTCTGCTCAACCATCGACCATAACATATTCCTCAACTGATGTATTTATACCCAAAACAGTGGACAACCGCTAGGAGCCCGAGCTCTCCATCATGTCCAAGGATTTTCCATCTGTGTATCCTCATTGACTGTGCTTGCGTGTATCCAATTTGCACATCTTTTCTCCCTTCCCATAAGGTCCTTCAGTTGTGTTGTTCGTTATGTCAAAAGAAAACTTGGATCAGCATGGGCTTGCAAGAAAACTTCCCTTTGTGGTACCTCGGGCTGACAGTCTTCTGTCTCCATGGCTAGACCCTCCATGATTTATATTTATGGAGTGAGTCGAGGTTTCAACTACCAGTTCTTTCTTTCATTAACTGATTTCTCCTCAGGATCGGGACGAGGCTCAACGCCTTGGGGGATGCTATGTGATGCTCTCAAATTTGACGTTGAATAAGCCTATGATTGTGGGGCCATCAAAGGAGGTTTAGATCCACACCACTTTTGAGCACGCAACTCACCACTTTCCGCCATGTATCCCTTTCTCCATACCATGGTTTTCATTTCAGGACCGCTCAAGAATTTTATCATTCGAGCATGTTGCGTCCTCGAAATGAAGCGTGGATATTGATCTGGTCACGATCTGCGATCTAGGTGCACCCGCTAAATTTAGCGCCACCGCTAAAGTTTATTCGTTCGCCAACTCTAGGATCCATTAAAAACACACATGGAGATGGTGCTAATTTTGAATAAGAATACTTCCTGGAGGATGATCTCCTGCAGCTGACGTGGCGACCTGACGTCACTATGATGACCTATCGTGGACGGAGGGGAGAAATGTGTCACTCGAAAATAGGTGGATGACATGCCCAAAAATGTTGGAGATGAGTTTCATGTGTCAACGCTAGATGGATGCCATGTGTCATGATTGATGAGGGTGCCACATACCTGGGCACTTCGGAGCTCAAGGGGGTTCTTCATATAAGAACTGAAGCTTTGAAGTGAATCATGATCGTTCGATGTGGAAGGACACATGGCAGAGATCGGTGGAATTATGGAGAAAACAATCTGGATGAAGGCGAGAGGGGAGAAGCTAAAACTCCCAAAACCCAAATTCCCGAAGTAAAACACCATCTTCATATCTGGAAGGACACGCGGCAGAGATCAGTGGACTTCTGGAAAGAACACTCTGGATGAAGGTGGAGAAGTTAAAACTCCTGAAACTCAAATTCCCAAAGTAAAACACCACCATCAGATCTAAAGGATGTGTGGTGCTTGATTTGAACTATTCCTGGTGTTAACGATATTTCTTGTAAAGGGGGTTGGAATGTAAAAGAATGGGTTAAAAACCCACTCGTCCTAAATTTTTCAATGCTAATGCGCCTGTGGTAAGAGACAAGCAAGTACGAGTGGCAGTGATTTGCGCGCCCGGATCAACGGTGCATATGGGATTCCAGACCCCCCCTACCTTTCTACCTTTAAGTGGAGGGGGGGGTCCGGAATCGGGGGCACATCTCTTCAACGGTCCTGATTAACGTGCCCGGATCAACGGCAATAAAGGCAATTCCGGACCCCCCCTGCCTTTCTACCTTTAAGCGGAGGGGGGGGTCCAAAATTCGGTGCGCAGCTTTTCGACGGCCAAGATCAGCGTGCACGGATCAATGGTGCTTGGACAATCTCTTCCTTCTCAGCTGCTCTATGTTTAGCCAGCGTGGGCCCTTCTCCCATCATGTCATATTCCAGAACCACCTTTCCCCTGCGACTGTGTGTCATCTGTCCTTCTCCACTCTTTAGTCCAAGTGGTCCTATCCCCATCTCATTGTCCACTTATCACCTGCCATGTGTCCCTTTCCCTCCACATCAGCCTCCCACTAAAATGTGTCCATCACATCTACTCTCCTGTCTCCTCCGCTTATCGCCTTTTTCCATGTGTCTCCCCTGTAACCTGTCTCGCTCCCTCATCGCTTCTTACTTCACTCCCCACTGTTTTGGCCCCATCACTCCGTTGTTATGCCCTATCTTTCACGCTGGCCTCCACGCCTATGCACCATATCGTTCAGTTGATCCAGGTGGCAGCGCAGAAAGGTCTTCCACGTCGCAGAAGCGCCGAGTTGGTCGGGCCATCCTCAATCCCAATGAAGCAATTATTGAAGAAGTTGGTGGTGGTTAGACATCACCTCCGCCATAATGGGAAAGCCTGGAAATGAATTAAAGGCACGTCAATTCACCGCTAGAACTATCAGGAGTTGGATTGCATCTGACATAAGTTGCACGATCTTTCAGATGTTGACTGTCAGAAGCCATGCAGACGCAAATCTTTCAATGCAGTGTCTTGATTCCGCTGTTGTTGTTGTTCTGAGTATATGAAGGCGTTTTTGCCATTTTTGTATCTATTGATGGTAGAGCGAAGCTCCCAACTGTAAAGTTTCAGAAACCATTCTAGTTCTATGGGTGGTGCCTCTGTGTTTGAGATTTCTTGTTTTATGAAAAACAGTTTTCCTTTTCCATCTATGTTTTCGTCTCATACCAGGGAATTCATGATCGAATGATTCGTGTGGATTGTTGCAGTTATGTTATGATAAAGGATTTGTTATGACATTATTGTATTCTCTGGTCTTCCTTGTTTGAATGTAAAAGGATCTTGCGTTAGGATGCTTTCTTATCCAGTCTGTTACAAACCTGATGTTTATGACAGACCCTCGCACTTTTCTTATGCAAGTCCTCCCCCTACTCACCTTTATTACAACTCATTGTTTGAAGTTTATCAAGACCTCACTCGTTCATGCATACCCAGCCTGGTTTCAGAGTTGAAATGATGTTGTCCTGAGTTTACCTCCATATGATCACCCTTTTATAAACAAATCGTGACATTAAACTAATGGATGTCGGGCTCTGCTCCTGCAAGCAATCCAGGAGTGACTTCCGATGCTAACATTTCTGGCGTCGTTGCCGGGGACGAAGTTGAATATTTTCCCTAGGATTGAACGACAAAGAATAGATGATTCTAAAGGTGCATCAGATATCAAAACTTGAAGATTGCTACTATGCACCTGGCGACTCCATTGTGACAACTCTACTGGGGAGAACCTGCTCTATCAACTGTGGCTTTCAGAGGCAGGCACACGCGGTCTCATCCACATCTGGCTCTAGCGACACCAGAAGATGACTCAGAAGCAGTGCACAGAAAGGGAAAGAGCTCTGCAAAAGAATTTTCCATCCCCGAAGCAGGTAATACGCCCTCCCCTTCTATGAGAACTCCATTTTCTTATTCTCAGCTTCCTAGTCATCCTCCCTCTGAGGTCTCTCATTTTCTAAATTTCGGGAGTGTTCCTGCTAAGTTTTCTCCTCCTGGTCTGGTATCAGAAAGAGAGATCCTTGTCACTCCCCTCTCCCTAGAATTTGTGCCTCAACACAGACCTTATGCCTCTGAAGGTTTCACCACCCCTCCTTTTATTGCTACTACTGCACAGAGAGAAGCATCTGCAATTTCAGGTCCCTTAGCTCTCTCTCTTTTTTTTCCGTTGTCTCCTCCAAGAACCTCTTTTCCAACATATCCCGTCCACACTCCTTTTCCTCCAAGTTCTCCTCTACCTAATATCCCTATGGCTGGTGCTAATCCCCCTCTGAATAGAATGGATGCCATAGTTGCTGCTAGATATGCTCCCTTAATACTACCTCATCCTATGAATCCTCTCCCTGCTGGAGACTATTTGAAATACATGCCCAAGTTCACGGGGGAAGGAGACATAACTACAGAGGAGAACTTGGTTGCTTTCTACAGTTATGCAGACAACCTAAATATTGAAAATGAAGATGTCTGGATGAGAGTCTTTGTCCAGAGCCTAGATGGAGAGGTAAGGAAATGGTTCATAGGATTGGCCCCTGGATCTATTGCTGGCATTGAAGCCTTGGATAACGTTTTCCTGAGGCAGTGGGGAGACAAAAAAGACTTCATTTATTACATGACAGAGTTTGGGTCTCTGAGGAAAATGCAAGGAGAATCTGTCTATGACTTCTCCAAAATATTTAATAAGATGTACAATAAGATCCCTGCAGAGATAAAACCCTCAGAAGCCTCTGCCCAAATTTCATATGCTGGTGCATTCTATCCTGATTTCTGCCTGCTATTGAGAGAAAGAAGAGCTACCTCCTTAGCTCAGATGCAAGACGCTATTGTAGAATTGGAATCCAACATATTAGCAGTTGACAGACTGAGGAACAAAGCTGACCCAGACATAATGAAGGGAAGATCTGAAGCCTCAATTTCTGGCCCATCGTTGCCCCACCCTCAAGTGAACGAACTGACCGAGATGATGAAGTTGTTGACTGAAGAGATGAAGAGATTGAAGGTGGAAAGGAATCAAATGTATAAGGGACCTCAGAACACCGAAAATAAAGAAGTTTTCAGGAGGCCAAATAATATTGCTCCCCCAAATATGCACAGAGAAAGGGGAAGAGACAGAGAAGACCAGAGAATTTTGGCTCCTTTTCAGAACCATTTGGTTTCCCATGAGGAGGAAAGAGAAGCAAATGAGCTTGATCCTGAAATCCACTGCCTAGAAGACACTCCTCCTTTCCCTCACCTCACTCAGACGGCTTATGAAGAGTCTCTCATAGATAGTCAACTAAATGAATTGAGCAAGGGAGACAAAGCTAGCAGCAGCCGAGACAGGTATAACCTGAGGTCCGACAAAAGGGCAGCAACACCTAATGTTCCTGAGCAATCCACTAGAACAGAGAAACCTGCTAATGAAGTAGCAGACACTCACAGAGGTAAGAAGGCTCAACCTCTCTCTCCCATTGTCCATAATCATGTTCCTGAAATTAGAGAAATTCCAAAGCCTACATATTATTTTAATTTCGAACATGAGATTCAAAAGATCAGAATCCTTGTGCCACTCACTGAGTTAATTAAACATGGGGAATTTAAAAAACGCTTCTCTGAGCTGTTAAAGTCTGAATCATCATACCCTCCCATAGACTCCATAAACCTCCAAGATGAAAGGCCAGCAGTTGTCCTAGGCCCCATGGTAGAAGACAGAGATGATTCATCCCCTCCCTTCTACACCTCCCTGAACATACATGACAAGGTGCTGCATAACTGCTTCATGGATCTAGGGGCATCTCACAACCTCATCCCCAAAGCTGTCATGGAAGAATTAGGACTGGAAGTCACCCGAGCCTATCATGACCTCTATTCTTTTGACTCCAAAAGAGTTCAGTGTTTGGGAGTCATCAAGGACCTGGTAGTTTCTTTATTTCAGCTGCCCATGAAGAGTATGGTCATGGATATTGTGGTAGCTGATGTTCCCCCCAAGTTTGGCATGTTGTTGTCAAGTTCTTGGATTAAGAGACTTGGAGGGACGTTACAGATGGATCTCACATATGCCACCATTCTAGTCTTTGGGGGGGAACATAGAAGATTGTACAGAGAAGCCCAGCTAGCCTATATTGTCAGTGATGAAGCAAACCCCACCAATCACCCCATCTTTGCACTTGACACCGACTTAGGGTCTAGTTTGTTACAGGTCACTGAGACTCTTGAGGCCCCTTTATAGATCAGAAAACAGCCCATTCTCAATCAGGAGATGCCTCCTTCAACCACCTCTGTTTGGAAGATGTTCTTTGATGGAGCTTCTTCCAGTATAGGTGCAGGTGTCGGGGTAGTACTCGTGTCCCCTTGTCAAGAGACCATATCCCTTTCATACAAGCTGGAATTCGAAGTCACCAATAACGTGGCAGAGTATGAAGCTCTGGTCCTGGGATTAAGGGTTGCACAAGAAATGGGAATAAGGGAGATGGTTGTGTTTGGAGATGCAGAACTGATTGTCCAGTAGGTCAAAAACGTTTATCAGGCCAAGCATCCTCGACTCAAGAATTACAGGAACGAGGTATGGTACCTAGTTGATAATTTCTTCTTGTCTTTTAACATCTCTTTCATTTCAAGGGAAGAAAATGCCCCAGCCCACTGTTTAGCTTTCACAACTAGTTTTCTTGAAGTTCCTGCGCTACCCACTGTCAGATCCGATGTTGAAATAAAATACAGACCCTCTGCACCGGACAATGTCAAACATTGGAAGGTATTTGAAGATGATCAGGAGATCAAAAAGTTCCTTCAATCCGTTGATAACTTTGTTGCATTACACATATATGAGGATCCTGACATTGAAGGAGAACCTGACCATCACCCTGGAGAGTTCTTGAATAAAATTGTTGATCATCAGATTATTCAACTACCGAGCAATCAAATCCCAAAAAGGCTAATCCCATTAGAAAGGTTGTTCGATGGGAATGATGTGGTAGTAAAGGGTAGAGTTTCAGGTGACGAGGCTGACACTGCTGAGTGCAACATAGGCACACCAGAGGAGCCCAAGTTTGTCAAGTTGTCTAGGAGTTTGACCGAGGAGTAGAGGGCTGAATATACTGAGTTGTTGAGGGAGTTTGTTGATGTGTTTGCATGGACCTACGAAGATCTCAAGACGTATGACACATCAGTCATTGAGCACAAGATCCCTCTAAAAGAAGAGGCTAAGCCATTCAATCAGAAGCTGAGGCAGATAAATCCCATGTTGCTTCCTGTCATGGAGAAAGAAATGAAGAAGTTGTTGGATTCCCAAATCATTGTACCTTTGATATATTTCGATTGGGTGGCCAATTTGGTTCCGGTAAGAAAGAAGAACGGCGAAATCAGACTCTATGTTGATTTCAGGAACCTGAACAGAAGCTCAAGGAAAGATAATTATCCCCTGCCCAACATGGAGCATATATTGCAGAAGGTCACCGGTGCATCCAGAATATCCATGATTGATGTTTTCTCTGGTTACAATCAGATATCAGTCATGCCTGAGGACAGGGAAAAAACAACCTTCACCACTCCTTGGGGCACATTCATGTATGCCAAAATTCCCTTCGGATTGATGAATGCGGGAGAAACATTTCAGCGAGCCATGGACATAGCCTTCATCGGGGAAAAGGATAAGTTTGTGGTGATATACCTAGATGACATAATAGTCTTCTCCAGAACAGATAAGGAACACTGCTGCCACTTAAAGAAGATTTTCCTGAAGTGTCGGAGGTTTGGCCTATCCCTGAATCCCAAGAAATATTTATTTACCATGAAGGAAGGGAAGCTATTAGGCCATATAGTATCAGCAAAGGGAGTGAGAATTGATCCTGGTAGGGTAGAAGCACTTCAGACCCTGCCACTTCCCAGTTCTAAGAAGGAGGTTCAGTGCTTTTTGGGGAAGATAAATTTTCTGAGGAGATTTGTTTCAAATTTTGCTGAGTTGGTAAAACACATCACAACCATGCTCAGGAAGGGAAATGAAGTGAAATGGACTGTTGAACCCAGGGAATCTTTTGTCCAAATAAAGAAGGCGTTGACTGAGGCACCTGTGCTTGTCAGTCCTGATTATTCTAAAGATTTCCTAATTTTTTCTTTTGCTTCCTGTGATACAGTAGCAGCAGTCTTATTGCAGAAAAATGATCAGGGGCGAGAACAGCCTATTGCTTTCTTTAGCAAAGCACTGAGAGATGCAGAACTCCGGCACGAGATCATGGAAAAACAGGCCTATGCCTTGGTGAAATCTCTCAAAGATTTCAGAATCTATGTCTTGCATTCAAAAACCACTACATATGTCCCTTCAGCTTATGTGAAGGACATCCTTATACATCCTGACATAGATGGAAGAAGAGGTAAGTGGATTGCCAAGATCCTAGAGTTCGATCTGGAAATCAAGCCCACCAAGCTAATAAAGGGGCAGGGTTTAGCCTAGCTGATGGCTGAGTCCAATTGCAAAGCCTTGGGAATTAACTTTATCAATGAGCAAGCTGAGCTACCAAACAAGCATTTCCAGGGCACCCCATCACTAGCATCATGCGTCTAGTACAAGGATATCTTGTATTTTCTAAAAGAATTGAGGCCTCCTGATGGGATGGAAAAAAGCAAGGCAAGAGCCTTAAAGCTCAAAGTAGTTAGATATTGCCTTATTGACCAAGCCTTGTACTGGAAAGATCCTCTGGGGATATTACTAAGGTGCCTGGACCCGCAACAAGCCCAGAAGGTTATGTTTGATTTCCATAGCGGTCTCTGCGGAGGTCATTATTTCTAGAAGACCACAGCTCACAAGATCCTCCGGGATGGATACTACTGGCTCACCTTATTCCCAGATGTCTGCGGGGAAATCAGAGCTTGCATCAAATGCCAAAAGTTCTCAGGAAAATAGCAGCTCAAATCCCTGCCATTAAAGCCAGTAGTAATTTCAGCACCTTTTCAGCAGTGGGGATTGGACTTCATTGGAGAAATTCATCCTCCCTCAAGTGGCTAGCACAGATGGATTCTGACTGCGACCGACTATTTCACCAAATGGATAGAAGCTGTCCCCACCAGAAGCACTTCTCAAAAAGTGATTATCAGCTTCCTGGAAGATATCATAGCTAGATTTGGCTGCCCCAGCAAGATTTTCACTGACAATGCTGCCCCCTTCAGGTCTGAGCCCCTAGTCAAATTCTGTGAACAGTTTGAGATTTCACTGATTCACTCCACTCCCTACTATCCTCAAGGAAACGGACTGGCAGAGTCCTCCAATAAAAGTCTGATCAAGCTTATTAAGAAGCTACTGGAGGACAATAAAAGGGCCTGGGACTCAAAACTCAAATTTTCTCTATGGGCTGACCGAGTAACCACGAAGAAGTCCCTAGGCCTCTCACCTTTCCAACTGGTTTACGGGATGGAGGTCGTTTTCCCTACTCAGCTCGATGTATCTGTAGCAACTTTCCTCCAGGACTTTGAAGGAGAACCTAACCATGTGGTCAGAAGGATTCATCAGATGTTGGAAGTGCAGCAGATCAGAGAACAGGTCATGGAAAGGGCCTATAACCATCAGCAGAAGGTCAAGCATGCCTTTGATAGGAAGTGCAAAAAGAAAGAGTTCAAGCAGGGTGATCTGGTGCTCAAATAAGATGCACCCAGGCAGGACAAGGGCAAGCACAGTAAGTTTTATGCCCTCTGGTTTGGGCCTTTTAAGATCCTTGAAGTATTTTCAAACAACACTTACAAGTTGCAGGATCTGGAAGGCCAAGAAGTTTTTAGTGGCCCAGTAAATGGGCATTTCCTGAAAAAATGTTTTTTGTGATCCGCAGTCGGCTCTTTGCCTTGTAAATATTGTTTTTGTTTTTGTTTTTAGTATAATAAGAGACTCCATAGCCCAATAGCAAGGCACTGAATCTGCAAGAGTGTTCTTAGAGCATCACAGGGACAACTCTATCCCCCATGGAGCCAAATGTTAATGATATTTCTTGTAAAGGGGGTTAGAATGTAAAAGAATGGGTTAAAAACCCACTTGTCCTAAAGTTTTCAATGCTAATGCGCCCTTGGTAAGCGACAAGCAAGTCCGAGCAACAGCGATTCGCACGCCCGGATCAACGGTGCATATGGGATTCTGAACCCCCCCTACCTTTCTACCTTTAAGCGGAGGGGGGGGGGCTCCGGAATCGAGGGTGCATCTCTTCAATGGTCCTGATTCACGTGCCTGGATCAATGGCGATAAAGGCAATTCCGGACCCCCCCCTACCTTTCTACCTTTAAGCGAAGGGGGGGGGTCTGTAATTGGGCACGCAGCTTTCTGACGGCCAATATCAGCGCGCCCGGATCAACGGCACTTGGACAATCTCATCCTTCTCAGCTGCTCTTTGTTTAGCCAGTGTGAGCCCTTCTCCCTTCATCTCATCTTCCAGAACCACCTTTCCCCCGCGGCCATGTGTCATCTGTCCTTCTCCACTCTTTAGTTCAGGTGGTCCTGTCCCCATCTCATCGTCCACTTATCACCTGCCACGTGTCCCTTTCCCTCCACATCAGCCTCCCACTAAAATGTGTCCATCACATCTACTCTCCTGTCTCCTCCGCTTATCGCCTTTTGCCATGTGTCTCCCCTGTAACCTCTCTCGCTCCCTCATCGCTTCTTACTTCACTCCCCGTTGTTTTGGCCCCATCACTCCGTTGCTATGCCCTATCTTTCGTGCTGGCCTCCACGCCTACGCACCATATCATTCAATTGATCCAGGTGGTAGCGCAGAAAGGTCTTCCATGTTGCAGAAGCACCGAGTTGGCCGGGCCATCCTCAATCCCGATGAAGCAGTTATTGAAGCAGTTGGTGGTGGTTAGACATCGCCTCCGCCATAATGGGAAATCCCATAAATGAATTAAAGGCACGTCAATTCGCCACTGGAACTGTCAGGAGTTGGATTGCATCTGACATAAGTTGCACGATCTTTCAGATGTTGACTGTCAGAAGCCATGCATACGCAAAGCTTTCAATGCAGTGTCTTGATTCTGTTGCTATTGTTGTTCTGAGTATATGAAGGCATTTTCGCCATTTTTGTATCTATCGATGGTAGAGCGAAGCTCCCGACTGTAAATTTTCAGCAACCATTCTAGTTCTGTGGGTGGTGCCTCTGTGTTTGAGATTTCTTGTTTTATGACAAACAGTTTTCCTTTTCCATCTATGTTTTCGTCTCATACCAGGGAGTTCATGATCGAATGATTCGCGTGGATTGTTGCAGTTATGTTATGGTAAAGGATTTGTTATGACATTATTTTATTCTCTGGTCTTCTGTGTTTGAATGTAAAAGGATCTTGCGTTAGGATGCTTTCTTCTCCAGTCTGTTACAAACCTGATGTTTATGACAGACCCTCGCACTTTTCTTATGCAAGTCCTCCCCCTACTCACCTTTATTACAACTCATTGTTTGAATTTTATCAAGACCTCACTCCTTCATGCATACCCAGCCTGGTTTTAGAGTTGAAATGATGTTGTCCTGAGTTTACCTCCATATGATCACCCTTTTATAAACAAATCGTGACATTAAACTGATGGGTGTTGGGCTCTGCTCCTGCAAGCAATCCAGGAGTGACTTTCGACGCTAACACCTGGGATCTCCTTCGTTGAAAAATAGACTCGCCCACTGCTTGTATTTCAATCCCAAAATGGACTTCTTTTGAATGTTGTGCTTGGACGTTACTTGTGCAACAAAAGACTTAGTCATCCTGTGACCTTGACAACTTTATGTGATAACAATGTACATCAGCTAAAAATATAATGTGCATGCATGCACTCTTCAGTGAAAAGTTTGTGTAACTGGTGGATCATTTTGTAATCAGTTTGTTTAACTATTTGATAGATCCTATATATACGATCATACCCATAGAGGTGAAGTGAGCAATGATCAATGTAGTGTAGCATAGTGTGTGTGAAGAGAGAAGAGGATGGTTTCATGCATGTAATTGGATATTTTAATTCTCTCTTGAATAATAAGAATATTTATTATCATTGCCCCGTGGTTTTTCCTGTATTGGGTTTCCACGTAAATCACTATGTCAATTGTGTGATTGTCGTTGCATCTGGTTTGTTCTTGGTTTTATTTTCTTTGCCATTAAAATATTTTTACATTTATGCTTCCACTGCCCAACAATTGTTGTAATAGTTCTTTGAATAAGCCCTAATATTTGAGGAGCTAATTATATTATTCATATATTTTTTAATTTATTATGGATCAATCACACAGATTGACTCTTCTTATTTTGGTCTCACACTTCCATTATGTCTTTAGTTCTTTCAAAGATCAAATTCTTGATTTTACTTCGCTTCCTGGTGCATTTCCTATTTTGAAACAGTGGATAAATTTCATGGATCATTTTCCCATAGGACTATAACGTTATGACCAAGAGCTAAATAAATAGGGTGCAAGGCCTAGTTTATATTTTCTCCCGACGGTACTTCTTTATTCCCCAAGTGATTGTTAACACATAGGATGCACAGGTCTTGGTGTCATGATGATGGTGTCATCATTAGCAAGAGAGGAATTGTATTGGTCATAACTACTTAGTTTAAGTTCACCATCAAGTGTTAAATCCAAGGAAATGGTCCTAAAATATTTACTAGACCACCTAAAGGGTATTCTCAGTTGTTAAATCTTATGTGCTGCAAACTCTTCTAGAATTTCGCAACATTCCAAAACTAGAGCATGTGCCAAGTTTTTTTATGATTATGATCTTGTAAAAGGGTCTAATGATGGATTTTAGCTTTTTAGTACCATCACATCATCAAATAACTCCAAATGGTCATTTTCAAAAGGAGGATTTATCATTTTGATTTTCATTTCTAATTGCAAAAGGTGCGTTGCAGACTGGCGTTGCGAACTCATTTCCTATAGCAAAGTCTTATAAATATTTGACCATAAATTTTGAATGGTGATGTGGGTTTTCCTAAAAGTTTTTGTGGAGGATCATGATATGGGTATTGACATGTTGACCAAATTTCAGCCTGACCCAGTTTGGAATTTGAGAGATAAAATTAAAGCACCAGTGCACTACAAACTAGCACTGCAAACTCTCTGTTTTGCATAGTTTTTCGATATTCGCCATGTTTGTAGGTTGCCACATGTCAAAGAGGGTTCAAATGACTTCTCAGAGATTAGTTAGATGCTAAAGGACACCTACACCTAATATTTATCTCCATTAAAACCTCATGTAGTGAGTTGGCAACAGATTTATTAATGACTTCCAATAACTTCCTGAAAATTAGCAGTTTGTTGGATTCTTGTCTCTTTGATGGTTGCCACCTATCTCCAAGGCCTAGAATCCAATGGAAGAGATGGGTTTCGACCTCCTAAGAATATTTTGGATGTTATTTTATATTTAATGGGTGAGGGGAATCAAGAATAGGTTAGATTCATGATCCAAGAGAGGAGAGAGCTAGAGGAGAAGTTTAGTTCCTCGTTTGTAAGCCCGAGGGCTTGTTTGTAATGACATTTTCTTCCATTAAAGATTCATGAGAGTTGTTATCAGATGGTATTCTTTGTTTTCCCATTTCTTTGTTATCTTCTTGCTTGAATATATTGCAGGTTTTGAGGATCATAGTGGTCATTGAATGATGGATTCATGAACAACAGAGGATTTGTTGTAGCTTTCCCATTAAATCATTGTTCATTGTTTAAGCAATATTTTATCTGTTGCAGAAAGGATATCTATACAATGGATGCTCTTCTTTTTGTCATGTTCATTATGCTTCTACTCATCATTATATATTCCTTTTGTCTGATATATAGCTTGATTTCTTTTGATCTGTAGAATGTTATGAATCCATGCCCAATGGAATGCCTCTGTAGACATTTGTTGCCCTCTCCCTTTCTTTCCCATTCTTGTTGATCTACCTACACAAAAAAATTAATCCATTTATATTCTGATGGGTACCGGTCTTGCATTTATAGCAGTCTAAGTGTGACTCTCAGTGCTAACATTTTTGGCGTCGTTGTCGGGGACGAAGTTGAAGATTTTCCCTGGGAAGAACGACAAACCTTGTCTCCAGTCTTTGATGGTGAACATAGGTTGTTGACATAGTATTGACTGCACTTTTCACCTGGCGACTCCATGAAAGAAAAATCCAGTGGAGACTCCACAATTTCATAATGTCAAAGGCATTTGATGTTGTTTTGGCTCGGAGGTTTTCACCTCTTAAATTTTCTGCAGTTTCTGGTTTCCCACATCCAGTACCTCATATGTTAGAATGGGGAGATTTTCTTCCTATATTCAGAGAAAGGAAGGAGGATAATATTGCACATCATCTCATTAAGTTTCATCAATGTATGGATCATTTGGATCTATATCATGATGATGTATTGATGAAAATGTTCATGCATTCATTAGAAGGTGATGCACGAGAATGGTACTTTTCTCTTCCTTCTTCCAACATACTGTCCTTGAGATATTTCCATGATGCATTCAATGAGCACTGTAAAAGGTATTTTTCAGCTGAATTTATACTCGAGAATTGTTGTATGGAGTTTGAAAAGGATATTCAACATATAGTAGGTATTTCTTCAAATTGTAAGGCTTAAATTGATGTTTTTGTTGAAGAAATCAAGGAAAACTCATATCTTTCCTTTCCTAGTTTTCCATTGTTGAAAGTAGATTTTGTTGAATGATCTTATGATGAAGAAAATGGCAGGAATGCAGTAGATGCATATGTCCTTGTAACAGATGTCTATAAAAACCATTCCTCTGATGAGATTGTTGTCCCAAATGTTGATAAAGATCAACCTATCTTTGATGAAGAGAAGATATTTACTAAATCACATACAGACCTTATTAGCATCCAACCAGTATATGATAGTGAAGAAGATAAGGAAGAATTGCAATAGCGGTTGGAATTCTCTTTATCACCTATTAATAAGAAGAAAACTCCAAGGATCAGTGAGGAAATGTCTATCATTTATGTATTTGCACTTGCAAAAGACATCAAACAACATATGAGTAGTTTTGAAGTATATGAGGACCATCATTTTATTGATGAATCATCCTTCACGGAGGAGCAAGATGGTTTTCTTAACCAACTAGAAATGTCTTGTCATAAGTTTCATGATCCTGTGGATTTTTACATAGAGTTACATTTTTCAAAGGTTTCAATGATCCAGTTGTTGGTATGATTTCAGATCATAGTTGTAAGTATCCATTGCTTACTAACCTCTTGTTGCAAGCTTCATATCACTTGAAAAATATTTCGAACAATTGCATGGAAGGAGTTATTTTCATCAGTTTGATACTCACCTAGATGCATTGGAAGTATGACTTCAATTAAGAAAAGAAGCTCGGCTAGATAGATTAGTGTAGGAATGTATATAAATAAGATTTCTATACAAGCATTTGGTTTGCAGTGAGTGTTTTTCAGTTTTCAATAAATGATCATAGGTGCTCTCAAGGCATAGACAGAGTACAGATTGCATAGATGGAATGGATAAGGCACTGGAACTGCATGTTCTTACAGCTCACAGGGAGCATTCCATCCCCTGTGGAGCCAAATGTTAACACATAGGATGTATAGGTCTTGGTGTCATGATGATGGTGTCATCATTAGAAAGAGAGGATTGTATTGGTCATAAATACTTATTTCAAGTTCACCATCAAGTGTTAAATCCAAGGAAAAGGTCCTAAACGATTTACTCTACCACCTAAAGTGTCTTCTCAGTTGTTAAATCTTATGTGCTCCAAACTCTTCTAGAGTTCGCAGCATTTCAAAAATAGATCATGTGTTAAGAACCAAAGACTGAATACAAAATCACCACAACAGATATACAAGAACAATATAGAAAAACACAACTTTATTATATCAAACCCTTGAGGTAGGGCAACACCATACAATGGATCCTATTATGGAAGGGATCCTCTCCTGTTCACTTGCCTCTTCGAGGGGGAAAACTCCTAATGAGCTTTAACTCCAAATACAATAATTCTCTTCATGTCCCATTACATTGCTTGAACCCTTTTATATAGTGCTACCATCACCTAAGAACATTCTAGAGAAGGAATCTTCTAGAAGTAGAACCTTCTAAGAAGTCCTCTTACATTTATTATATCTAATTACCCATTTATTATATCTAACTATCATAGTGGGCCTTATTTAATAATATAGTGGACCTAGTCCAC
>JASDQU010102622.1:168920-197184 GCA_032191745.1 Picea mariana | reverse complement strand
ATATATATATATATATATATATATATATATATATATATATATATATATATATATATCCTATTGGGAGAGGAGGAACATAGAGTTCGAAGATGGCAATTAAATTTTACCTCAGCTGCATTTTCTCCTATCTCTATGTTTGCCTTCATTTTCTTCATTGTTGAACTCTATGGATTTTTTAGGCCACCCTACCTGCACGCTTAGGATATTTAAAGCATGGTGTAGCCAACTTCATCTCTTCATGTGGGGCATCATTGTTTTTTGGATTCCTTTCATCCTTGAGCTTGGGTGCTGGTGGTGGGATCTTCATCTGTATGCATCTTTGGATCTTTAGGTTTCCCATCAGTTCAAGGGCCAAATGGCATGGGTTGGTTGGTTATAGTTGTTTATGCAGGGTTTTGATCTAGTTATGATTTTTTCTTTCTAATCAGTATGTTTTGGCTTCCCTTCAATCTTGGGCTTGGGAATTTGTGGTGGGATCCATATCTATATGCAACTTTGGATCTTCTAGTTTCCTATCACTTTGAGGGATAGATGGCATGGGTGGCTTATGGTTGTTTATGCAAATGTTTGATTTGATTATGTTTTTACTTCATTCTCTCTCCTTTGATAATGCCTACTTCATGGAGGTAAGTTATCGACTCAAGAGCATTGAAGCTACTAAACCGACCTATAAAAAAAAAACCTTAGCTGTCATGGTTTCTGTTAGCACTGAGAGTCACCCTCAGACTGCAAGAGGATAAGCCCAGTACCCATCAAAATGTAAATGCATTGAAATGGTTTGAGTAGGTGGATCAGCAAGACTTTAAAGAAAGTAAAATACAACAGATATCACCACAGATCAGTGATGGACCATTGGGCTATGGAGTCATAAGTATGTTGATCAATGAAGGCATGTAAACTGCCTATCAAACAAGGGATTTGTGTAATGATGAAAAGAAGAATAAGAGAATTAACATAAAGACAAAAACTCATTAAGAAAATATCCTCCCTGCAAAGAGAATAGATGTGTCTGAATAATGAATGATGAAACATGGGAAAGATAACAGCAAATCCTCTACTGTCTCAGGAATCCATAAATCAAAGATGCTACATCTAGTGAAGCATGGGAAAGATAACAATAGATCCTCTATTGTCTTGGGAATCCATAAATCAAAGATGAAACATCCAGTGAAGCATGGGCAAGATAAAAACATATCCTCTACTGTCTCAGGAATCCATAAATCAAAGATGCCACATCCAATGAAGCATGGGAAAGATAACAATAGATCCTCTACTGTCTTAGGAATCCATAAATCAAAGATGCTACATCCAGAAAAGAAGAAAAATAGAATAGAAACATAGAATATAGTATGATAAAACAGCTCAAAGGAATTTTCAATAACATAGTAATTTACAATCCATGCCCCTTAGGCTTACAATCTAAAAAATACAGTGATCTTCCCCTAACACTCTCTCAGGTCATCTTCAACTGAACCCCGCTCCTACTACTTTCATTCATCTGATGTATTTATGCTCAAAACAGTAGACAACGGCTAGGAGTGTGAGTTGGTCTTCCTGTCCACGGCTCTTCCATCTATGTATCCTTCTGTCAGAAAAAAACTCAGATCAGCATGAGCTTGTAAGAAAAATTGTCCCTCATGGTACCTCGGGCTGACAATTCTATATCCACAGCCAAACCCTCAATTATTTTCATTTATGGAGTGAGTTGAGGTTTCAACTACAAGTCCTTGTTCATTAACTGATTTCTCCTCAAGATCGGGACAAGGCTTGATGACTAGGGGGCGGCCACGTGTTGCTATTGGATTTGGAATTGAATGAGCATGTGATTTTGGGGTCGTCGAAAGCGGTTTGGACCCACACCACTTTTGGGCCCAAAATTCACCACCTTCTACCATGTAGCTCTTCCAAAATACCATGTTTTAGATTTTAACCTGCTCAAGGATTTTAATGCCTGAGCGTGTTGCGGCCCCGAAATGAAGTGTGGTCATTGATCTGGTTGTGATCTGTGATCTGGGTGAATCTTCTCTTTTAGTGCCGCCACTAAATCTTATGCTCCTGCCAACTATAACGTCCTTCAAATTGCACTTAGAGAAGGCTCTAATTTGAATTGCACATGGGATCTCTATTGTTGAAAACTTCACCCGCCAGCTTGCCTGTGTTTCGAGCCTGAAATGGATTGTTTTGAGTGTTGCGCTTTGTGCTCATGGCTACTTCTTGCGACCCTTGACAACTTCATGCAATAACAGTTTCTACCTCTTTTCTTCAAAATTTTTGCAAGGTCTCCTAGGGTTAAAGCCTCTTTAAATCTACCAGTTCTTTGACTCTGATGAGTTTTGATCTAGGAAATCCTAGTTTGGAACATTTTTATGAATGTGGATAGTGTTTTTTAGTGTTGGGGACATTTGTTTTCCTTTATTGGTTTCATACTTTGTGTAGGTTGTGGGATTGATTTTATGAGTATTTTTTCTAGTATCAATGGAAATAAAAATCTATTATGCTCAACCTCTAAAATCTTATTGGTAGCACTCAAGGTTGAAGGCTTCTTGGTGGTGATTGAGTCATTTTTTATTGGTTTCTTTTTTTTTTGTCATAATATTCACCTTTTTCACTTTGGTGCTTGTGTTCTATTGGTTGAGATACTTTCCACTATCTTTTCAGTTTATCTTCCTTGACACATTCCTAAATTAATTTTACCATTTCTAATTGAAATGAAATAAATTACACCTTTTTTCTTGGAAAAAAAAATTCCATATCACTCATATTCCATTTATTAACCAGAGTAGATAATCCCCCACAACTTTTCCTTTTTTATAAAGGCATACTATAATTTATCAATTTTATACGTAATCCCTCCTATTCTTAGTAATATTTTAATATTATTCTAGTCAATTTCCTTCCTAGGTTATATTGGCCACTTTTCTTCAATACTTATTTAACCATAGTGACAGTTACTCTTCTCTAGTATTCTAAGCTGACAACTGATCCCCTAATGATGGGTGGAGTGTCCACTCAAAACATTGGAAATGTTTCAAAACTAACATGATTTAGATCCAGAGAATATTGCATAACTTTATGATACTTGTCATTGTTGGTTTGTCACTGGTCCTTTTTTTTTAAGTTTAATGGGGCAGTGGACCTACCCATGCCACCTTTTCGAACATTGCATAATATTTAAAATTTTAGACACACCAATATGGCTATTGTTTTAAGCCTTTTTTGGTTTGACTTGGGTAACAAGAATGCCAAGAATAATTGGTCTCTATGATTCACTATTTAACTATGGGAAAGGTTGACCTAATCTCATTGGGTTAACCTTGCAATCCAAATGTATTTTCATTTGTATATGCCTATAGCACATCTGACCCCTAAAATCATACTTACGCTAGTGGGATGTAAAATTGTATTCCTCTTTAACTCAACTCATTTCTAATTTATAATCCTTTGGCTAGAATCTTCTCCTCAAGAGATTTCCAGCGACTATCTTCATGCTTGAAACTGAGCTCCGAGATGAAATTTATGGCCCTTCAAAGTTTTCTCGGGCATTTCCTGGATTACATCATATTTCCAACGTGGACCCATCCACGTCACCTATACTATCTAACAAGGTAGGAATGTGTGTGGGGGGGGGGAAGTGTTGTGCCATCGTACATGGAAGAGACCAAATATGGAGCCAACGAAAACCCTTGGTAGGAAAAACTCAATGTTACCGAATGGTTGGACCCAACCAAGATCAATGGTCCACTTTCATTTGGGATTGGGAGATCAGCGAAAAATAATCGATTGGATCATCCCATTTTTTATGCAAGCCACACCACTCTCACCGAGATTCCCAAATCAATCCTCTTGAACACCACTTCTTCTGACAAATCCAATGGACCAGATCTCATCACTATCCATGGTCCCGATCATTTCGGGATCCCAAAAATGTTCAATATTTAACTAAGTATCCTTCTCTCCAAGCAATCTAACAATCACGATTAAATCAATTGGATGGCCCAAATACTTTTAGTATAAAAATGTGCATGACCTTTACTTCAATCGGATGCACTCATTGGGAATTGCCTCTCCACTCTAACTGAATTTTTTATTGGACCCTTTTGAATAGAGGGTTTCTGATGAATCCGACGTTCATCGTTCCTCTGATCCAATGGTCTAGATTTCAACAGGTTCCCAAATAAACATGCCAGTTAATGACTAGATAATCTTTCTACAGGATTTCATTCAAACTAGCCCACAGTGAGATCCACTGCTCAAATATCATCAATCTGGTCTTACAACAAATCTACGACTCATGCCCCCTCAAGCTCTCAACTTCACAATTTCTCCCATCGATAACACTAACCACGCCAACCACATGGATCCTTCTGAAAATGTTCATTTTTTACTAGTTTGTGTTGATTTTCTAATCCCAGTGCCTAGGTATCTTGTTATATAGTGATTTCCTTGCTTTAAATCAAATTAGCAGCTCACAAAACAACATACACTTACTAGAATAATTAACTCAAATAAATAGCAGAAGAAATACTGGAAACCAAATCTCATGCTCAATACACAAAGATACTTTACCCATCAACTAAGCTTATCATTCAAATAACTTCAAAGCTTGCAAGGGCTCCCTTATCGAGAAAATGGACCACTGAGAAATATATAAAACTTTAAACAACACCTGCAAACCCTGGCAACTCCTACATCATTGTACAAACTTGAACTTTCATGATTTTTGAGGCGTATGTGACTTTCCTTTAGAAATCCTGCGTATACATACATGTATCCACTGAAACCCACATACACGCACACCCAAATTGTACAAAAAAACTTCATACGGCATGACCCTATTGTTGCAGCTCCAATATGTTGGAACTCCTTGTGGTTTCCCCCACTCTCTCTTATCCCTGACCTATGCTAATAACTAAATGATAATGTTTCTCCACCTATCCAAGATCTCATTGAGTGAAATTCATTATCTTCTCTCTATGTCAAGTAACCCTCCTCCTTTACCCTAGTCTTGCTTTTATAATATTGAGTTATGACCTAACCCTAATATCCAAAGTGATTGATGGTTGAGACTAATTCTCACCTCATTTGATATCAATGGCTAATATTTAATTCACTAATGCTAATTTATTTTATAATTACATTAAATATACTCAATTAATTAATAAAATCACTTTACTTTAATAATTATTTTAATTCAAGTAAATTACCAAGGTAGAAGGTTTTGGAAAAATTCCACACATCTACATTCTTAGACCTATGTGGAAGTACCTATATGATGCTACAACCATAAACACTCCCTCTTACCAAGGAAGGTATTCTACACCAATCCAAGTTTGTCCCTAAATAACACAAATTTCCCTTTAACCAAGGGTTTGGTCAAAATGTATACAACCTTATCATGAGTGGATCAGTCCCAACAAGTATGAAGTAAAAGTTAGGATCCCATCCTCTTGGTGAATCCCATACTCTACAAGTATCTATCAATCCTATAATACAATGCCCTGGGTGCCTGTTTGAGTCTATACAAGGATTTCTTAATACTGCACACATGAGACTCCCTCCCATGTACCTCAAAGCCCTGATGTTTCTCTATATATGCTTCATCCTCAATGATCTCATTAAGGAAAGTTGTCTTCATGTCCATTTGGTGAATCCTCCACCCCATAACTATAGAAATAGAATAACAACTTGAATAGAAGCATACCTGGAAACTGACGAAAATGTCTCCTCATAGTCTACTCCCTCTCCCTAAGACAATTCTCTCACCACAAACCTAAACTTGAACTTTTTGATTCCTCCATTTGTAGCATGCTTGATCTTGTAGAGCCACCTAGAAATCATAATGGACTTCCCCTCTGATATTGGCACTATGTCCCAAACATCATCCCTCATGATAGAGGTGTATTCTGTTGGAAGATTGGTTGTTGTCATTGATGTCAACCCTAGTCATGGGTTTTGGACCGCAAGATTGATAAAGGTATTTGGACATGAAGGACAATGCACATGCATATAAAACACCCATGAATGGATAGTATACATCATGTTGTTTCNGAGGAGAAATGAATTTTTGAAGATGACAAAGTGAATTGAAGAAGGAAGTACATGTAGGCCCTGGAGATAATTAAACAAAAGAATTACAAAATAAGAAAGTGTCAGGTCGGCCCTAATGTTAAAATGAAGTGACATAAATGGTATAAATAACCATCATTATACATTCATTTTGATACAAGTCAAATTTCAGAGGAAATAAGAAATAAAGAAGGCCGGATTTCAAGGGAGGATGAAGTCTTTTGGTGATGTGTTCTAAGGTATGTTATTTTCAGGTCATCTTACCATTTTTTCTATAACTTTTTTTCTAGAATGATTCAGATGATGAAATTGCTATGGTATTGAGAAGACATATCAAGGTACCTATGGTAAAAATTCCATCTCCTGATTCGATATAATTATGGAGATACACTCTGTGGAAGATAGGGTTTGTGACCAGTCCTAAAGTTAGTCAATAAACAGGTGTTCCGGGTAAAATAGTAATAACTTCTTCATACAGAATCCAAATGAAGTGGAACCACTTCCATTGGAAAGAATACAGACTGTAGTTTATTATGTGTGAGTTTCAAAATCGTATGTTAAATATTTATCATGGGGCATGCTGTACAAGTTGGGTCTTCTGAATAGACCAGAATTGAATAAAGTCTACCATTCTTTCTATAACCTCTTTTTGGGGAGGATTCAAGGAGTGAAAATTGGAGGAGTTTCAAAGAATACATTGAGTAATATTATCTATAGGATCAAAGTACTCCAAGAATTGAATAACTGCAAAAATTGAAGAAGTCTCAAGAAGCATTATCAGGTTCTATGTGATGATTGGCTGATGGTGATGATTTAATGTAAAGTTTTATTATCTCTCATATATTCTTGGTTGGAAGGAAGGGGCAAGGATGGAGAGTTCAAATATCTCTTGATATTGGAGGATTGTATCTTTCTCTTGGATTTTTATCCCTCACTCTACATTTGGAAGCTGTAGCTACCTTTGGAAGTCATTACTTCCCTTGAACAAAAACTATTGATTATTTCTCATATATTGTGCATGGTGTATTGTGGTGTATTGATGTAACTCTTATACTATTGTTCATTTCTCATTGGATATAATTGAATGGTTTAAGCATAATTTGAAAAAGTTTATTAAATTGTACTTGATACCAATCCACCCCCCTCTCAGTATCAACATATTTCTCCACCATGGCATCACGTAAAACCTGTTGATTTGTTTCTTACTCAAAACATTAAGGCTCAACATCAATGATGCTACTCATAAGCTCCATATAATTCGAAAACTTATTTGGAGGCATGCTCACCCTGACTACACTCCTAGGAGTCTCACATGCATCCCTCAATGTATGTAATAACCACCTAGGTCTCTTAACAAAACTGGAAGGGGATAAATCCACCTCCCTACTTGAATAATAAATTCCATAACTAGAAGCTATTGAGTGCTACTCATCCTTAGGAGCCTCCTGCTTCTGATCCTCTGCCACTACTGGTGATTATTGTGATTTCCTAGATGTTAATTTCTCCTCAAAATTAACATATTTTCTCACAATTGTCTTACGTTGTGTTGGTATGAATATCCTCTAATCCTTTGAGGTATTGTTGTACCCCACAAATATACCCTTATGTCTTAAAGGCTCCATCATCATCCTCTTCTCCACAAACACATGGATGTATACTAGACAACCAAATATCCTCAAGTGTCCTTGTCAAGTTATTTAGTTCTCTAAATTCTGAAGCATTGATTTATCAATCTGGGGGTGTAATATTGTGAGATGTGAGCACAATTTGTGTAGGATCAGATCCTACTCTAAATCCTATGTGCAAAACAACTTCAATAAATTACATAATTGATCCTCCTCGAGGTTAATGACTCTTTAAATCAGGGATCACTATGAATGGTAATTGTTTTAAATGAAAATCATAACAAATTTATGCAATCAATTATTATTGTTGTGATAGGTACTTTGTTCCTATTATACTAATTTGATCATTAAGAGTTTTTCTCATAAATGAAGGTGCATTCTTTGATAAGGAAATAATGCCAAACAAACCAAAACTAATTGCAATAAAATCATACTAGAACAAGAATCATTGAGTTGGTCATTGGAATTATGTTTCCAAGAGAATTTTATGGCCATCGATCACAATCCTTTGTTTAGAATCAAGGCATAAAATGGTTTTTTGATTACTTCGATAAATGCTCCAATTCTTCAATCTTCAATGCCTAATTTCTTTAGGTACTCAAATGCATGTGTTAATGAAAGCATAATCAATAATTGAAACACTAAACTAGAAGCATATAATTAAATCAAACCAATAATTGAACTAATTAAATAAATCAAATGAACACAATACATGTCAAAGAATGGGGGTCATGCCAATCTTGGCACATGTTGTGGAGACAGCTTACAGACTACTTGACCACTCACGCATAGGAACAAAAAATTAGCACTTTGATTATTGATTTGACTTTCTCATAAAATGATAAATAATATCCCACTATCATGGTTTCCCCTTTTTTACATAGGATAGGTGTCGGTGATTCATAATCGGACCCTCATTTTAGAACCAAATCTTAAGAGAAAATAGAATTTGGGTTTTTTTTAGAAAACGGTTGCAAACAAAAATTCTTGGAAAAATATCCTTGAAAATATGCTTGTATATCCTTTATCATGCATTTTATGAGAAATATGATCACGATTCACCTGATTGGGAACATTCTACAAAAAAACCGTGTCGCGGAATCTCCTTATATGTCCTCGTTCATCCAAAATTTATGTGTAAAGATCGTTGCCTAGCTAGATGCTTCTAAATTTGACTAGAAATGTTAATCATGAGTTGGAGTTGGCCATGTTGGATATAGGTACGAACCAGATAACATAAAATCATGTCAATGGGTCTAGAAACAAAACCTATGTTCCATAATTTCACCTGGAGTTGCGTAGATATGCCAACCTGGAGGTTATTACCGGAATTTGATCTTTGCCAGCAGGAAATTTCTATGTAAACCATCATTAATAAAACCAAGCATAATCCTTATCAATTCATTAAAAATCAAGGAAATATATGGAAAATAATCACTTGAGCATATGGAGGTGTATTATGGTGTTTTCATGAATATTTATGGTAGGAATGGTGATAAATGAGTGAAGGGTGAGGTGAAAAGAATGAATTAAATGACGAAAAAGGCGACAAAATAGTGACCAGACATCTCCTCGACATCGAGATATTTCCATGCCCTCGTGAAAATGAAGTAAGGAAGATTATATGTGCATGGATACTCTTTAAAGGTGCTTGAGGGATGAGTGCATTGTGTATGGTAGTCATGATGATCATACATAAGCATTGTGGGGTCAATGACTAATGTATACAAAAACTCATGTTCAGAAAATAAAGTTCTCTTCTTTTGCAGCTATGCTTTAAAGACACTTATGAAATTTTCTTGATGTACTTTACTTCTTTTATTTGTGGTAGGTGTAAGTGAAATGTGTTATGAGGAAAATCTCTCTATGGCTAGGGTAAACCACAGTAGATGGAAATGACTGTAGAAATCAACTATATTCTCAAGTATGCTATATAAGAAAATATGCTAGAAAGACAAGATAAAAGGCCTACCTCGTCTAGACGTTCGATGAAGTCCATCATTGAGCACTTGACCCAAAGAAATATACCTGCAACTAGTCCTCAAAAACCAAGCAAAGCAAGCATATGGTGGTAATATATGATGTTAGCACATTCAATAGCATAATACATTAATATACATAACAAATACGCCCATGGAATAATAATTAAAATATTTGCAATATATCAATTGGACAGGAAAAGAGTATTTATATTAATATATGATCAGCAGAATTGAAAAAGTTACAGACTTCTGTGTCGGCACGGTTTGGAACCGAGAAACTAAGTTCCTTCCAAATGGGCCTCCACCACTTCAATCCTCCACCAAAGGCAATCTCATAGAAGAGAGACAATGAATTTATCAATCAATAAGGGAAGAGATTGGGAGTTGGACACTGTGTTCAGACTTAAAGGACAAAGGGATGCAGATTCAATATGAAGTGAATAATTTCTCCAGAGTAACTTTGCTCTCAAAGTTAAATTCTTTCTCCTCTTTTCCATAGCTTGGAATTGGCCCATTTATAGCCATCAAATGGAATTAAAGGGCTGAGTCGAAACATTTCCAGTATATGGAAGGCCAAGGATCATTGATCTCCTATCGTGACATGGAAACCTGACACCATTTTTCTTTTTTGGGCACAAATCCCGATGTACACGGGTTGTAATGGTGCAACCTGCATATACGCATGTTGTATAGTAGGCAAGGTGCATACATATGGAAAAAATGAATTTTTATCTCTGGGATTTGCAAAAAGGGATGAAAATTCTACATAGGGAAATGGAAAAAGGCCCTCATTGCAAGATTGCATAGGGTGAGGAAAATATTTCTATAACAGATACCACCTAATTTTTGAGGTCATAAGAGTATTTTTGATGGCCTAAATACATTATAAAAACCCAAAAGTGGAGTGATGGGGAACCGGCTGGAAGAACTAGTTGCTCATTACATTCTACACTGACTTTGCATACATGGCTGCCAATTTGAATTAAACTGCAAATCTATGTGAAAATATACCAAACAATTGTTTGTGGCCATGAATAGGCAAATACAAATGCGGTTACATGCCATAGGTTGTCATAGTCATGAACAAGGCCCAGTAGAACCAATATCAAAATCAATCTGACGATATTTGTATACCATGGAGTACAATTTGATCTCCCATGATCACTGAAGTCATATAGGTACTAGTCTAATGAAAAGGAAGCAACAGCTCAGGAAAGATATGGCCGCATACTGATGTCTTCAAGTCTTCTATACAATCCACCAAAGTTTCAATTCTACATCATGTGAATAAAGGAGTTGAGGTCGAACACAATGAGACATCGTTTGATTACCGATCATTGAGGGAATTTGAGGAGCACCATAGGTGAAAGGTCGTAACTTGATCACCAGGATCCTTGCCATTCTTACCTTCCAATTTCAAAATGTCCGAAGGAAGATTGGTGGGGAAAAGGGGGCATGTAGGATCATGATACATAGGTTCATTCATCAACTTATACAAGTCCGGAAGATTAAGCATGGCCAGAAAAGGGAGACGAGGTTGTGGCATCTGGCGCCAAGCTCCCTGGAAAGATTGTGTTTGAGGAACTACGGCCCATCCAGGGTTCTGGTAAGCACCATGGCCCTATTCGAGATTGTAAGACCCTCCTCCAAGCTCATTCATAAGAGTTTGGTTAGGCATCATTCCAGTAGGAATGTTCTGATGAGGGTTATAAAAATTTCCCCCAATCGGAGTGGCTCTAGGTTGGGGATTTCCCAAGGTGTGAAACTAACCTCCTCTGGGTGTGAATCCGAAGGATCGAGGCGGATTTGTCATGCCAAACGTCTTGGTTAGAATCATCACTGAGGAGGTGAGGGTATAGGATGGAACTTGAGCAGAAGCTTGTTCACCAGGTTGGTTTCTCCAGCCAGAAGAAAAAGGATTTGACCTAGGTTTAAAAGAGGGAATGCCTCCCATATTAGGAGTCATTTGGGGGATCTGATAGCACCAAATGAGAAAGAAGTATAATGAGGGGTAGTTCCCCCCAAGTTCGATGCTAGCATTAGTGCCAGTTGTTGGGATGGAGTTTGAAAACTGTGAAGTAAAATTCGTCATACCATAGGAAAGAGGACTAGAGACCATAGGGATGGACTGAACATTATAGCCCAGTGAGTGACCAAGAGACCCAAATGGGTTTGAGGCAAGATATTGAGCATTCACTATAGGAAGGGAAGTATTAATGATAGGTGCTTCTGGCACTACAACCATTGTGGTTGCAGGATTTGAATGGGTGACATTAACTATAGTAGGTGTGGGAGTCGAAGGGCTCCCAGTACTCTGATGACTTAGTTCAGTACTCATCCTTGTAGAATCACAAGTATGAAAAGTGGAGGTGTGTGTACCACGTCTAATAAATCTACACCTTTTAGAAGGCAAAGACTAGAAATTCAGTGGTAACTATAATAAGCGACGGGACCGGCGGGAACGTTGGTCCGAGTCCACGATGACTTAAGACTCAAGATACAAAAAATAAATCCTAAGGCCAACTAGTAATCAAAGAGCACACCAAAAATAATCAAATGGCCAATATGCACACAAATAGGGTAAAGTGGCTAAAAGGGACATCCCTCCCTAAAGAAGGCATTTCTCTCCCAAGAGGGACCTGAGACTCTCTGCTAAAGATCAGAGGTAACAGAATCAATTATAAGGGCCCTCGTGGGCTTAACAACTAGTTGGTCAAATCCCCCCGAACAGGTAATCCTCCATAAATATTGTTTGTTGTCTGACCCTTATCTAACCTAGAGTACGTGCAGAATAACCCTTGCAAGCAACCTATGTGGCACCTAAGTCAAGAAACTAAGCAACCAATTTATAATTGATGCATAGGCGAGCAGTTGTAATTCAGGTCCACCATATGGGCAGAGTAGCAAAGCCTGAAACCTTGAAAGCATCACCTCTCATGGAGGTAAGGGCACTACCAAAATCCCCATATATGAATAGATCCCCAGAAATATCTATGATGCTAAGAAGGTATCGGGGGGATATCCCTTCAACCAACCTCATGCAACTTCGTTATTAACTCTAGTGTAAGCAGAGCCTCATGTTATCACCGATTATACAATGGATTTATCCACTCCCTTAGTCAGACACATATGTTGATTTAATAGCCTTGGAGAAGTTTACTCAAAAAATCCTATTCCAAGGCACTAAATCCTAAGCTAGTTTGTGCACCCTAGAAAATAAAATCGTGACTAATCAATTTTAAATTATAGCGTTAATTTTAATGGTCGTGCTTACTCAAAAAGGTATGGTAGTGAAACTCATGATGTTATGACTCGGAAAGTAAAGTAAATATGAATCCAATGCAAAGTCCTAACTTCAATTTTCAATGAATGATATGCTTCTTAAAACAATGCAATTTTCAATTTCAACTCTGCAAGTCTGAAATAAAAATGCAATCTTTATTTACATGCACTAAGATAAATGACAAAGACTCAAAAAATCAAAATGCCAATTAATGTAAAATGCCTAATACTTTTGTATTTTCAGTATAAGAAAAATGAAAATGCATGGACTGAACAACAGCTTGATATATAAAGACTCTACTATGTATACAAAGAGACAACTCAAGTAGGATACCAAGGAGCAAAACACCCATCCCAGTGTACAAGGACAATCAAAATGAAAAGATGATGAGAAATACTCTGCCCAAAAATTCAACCAAAGACAAGTTTCATGTCATCCCACAGACACTTAGCAGTCACTACAAGGACCCAAGAAGACTCAGCAATCATCAAAACCTACCTAGCAACTACCAAACCCAACAAACAAGCAAAAGAGTTGATGTACACGATTGTTCAAGGAAACAGCGCGTATGTACACAACTTGCAGAAGAATAGCACGCATATATATGCGACTGTCAAGAAAAAACCCGCGTATAATATGTTTCAAAAAAAAAACTAGGCAAAGGAGAAGGTTGAAAGACTCACACCTAGAGTGAACAGAGGTTTTCAAGCAATGATACTATAAGAAAATCAATAGGGACGAAAGCAATCTAAGGAGAAAAACACTCCAAACCCTAAGAAAGAAGATTCAATCCCCAGTATGGTCGCCAATTTTGTTACAAGGAAAATCTCTCTATGGCTAAGGTAAACCACAACAAACGAAAATGACTGCAGAAATCAACTCTATTCTCAAGTATGCTATATAAACAAATATGCTAGCAAGATAAGATAAAAGGCCTACCTCATCCAGACGTTCGATGAATTCCACCATTGAGCACTTGACCCAAAGAAATATACCTGCAACTAGTCCTCAACAACCAAGCAAAGCAAGCATATGGTGGTAATATATGATATTAGCACATTCAATAGCATAATCCATTAATATACATAACAAATATTCCCATGGAATAATAATTAAAATATTTTCAAGATATCAATTGTACGGGAAAAGAGTATTTCTATTAATATATGATCAGCAGAAGTGAAAAAGTTACAGACTTCTGTGTCGGCACGGTTCAGAACCAAGAAACTAAGTTCCTTCCGGCTAGACCTCCACCACTTCAACCCTCCACCAAAGGAAAGCTCATAGAAGAAAGATAATGAAGTTCTAAATCAATAAGGAAGAGCTTGGGGGCTGAACACTGTGTTTAGACTTAAAGGACAAAGGGTTGCAGACTCAATATGAAGTGAGTAATTTCTCCAGAGTAAATTTTCTCTCAAATTTGAATTCTTTCTCATTTTTTCCATAGCTCAGAATTGGCCCATTTATAGCCTTCAAATGGAACTGAAGATCCGATTCGAAAAGTTTCTAGTATATGGAAGGCCAAGGATCATTGATCTCTTGTTGTGACATGGAAACCTGACACCATTTTTCATTTTTGGGCACAAATCCTGATCTACGTGGGTTGTAGTGGTGCAACCTGCGTATACGCATGTTGTGTAGTAGGCAAGGTGCGTACATGTGGAAAAAATGTATTTTTAGCTCTGGGATTTGCAAAAATGGATGAAAATTCTGCATAGGGAAATGAAAAAAGGCCCTCTATGCAAGATTGCATAGGGTGAGGAAAATATTGCTATAACAAAATGCATACTCTATTTTTTTTATGTATGTAATCAGGCTTCCTTGTGACATAGTTGAAGATATATAGTAATGGTATTATCACAATGAACACCATTTGTACTCTGATTTCTTTTAAAAACAAAAGAAACAATGTTGCCATAAGCTTATTACATTCAAAGTACTACTTCAATGGATCATAGTGGATCAAAAATGGAGAAAGTATAGAGTGAAAGGAAAGGTGTTATACAATGAAGTAGAATGATGACACATCAGAGGGGTGATTTTCAAATTGAAAAGATAGAGAACGAAATTATGACAGAGAATAAGTTTCAAGCTTAAATAGTTGTTTATCATAATTTCCTAAATCTTTAACAAATTAAATAATTTCAAAAGTGGTTTTACCTCAAGTTTACCTTTGTAAGAGCTCAGATTGGTACTGATGGAGATGTAGTGTGAAGTAGGAACAATAAGAGAGAATGTAATCTAAAAATGATATGTACTATGGAACCAAAAGAACATTGAAATCCTAAGAAGGATCAAGGCTGATGTGGAATGAAGATGCTAATCTGAAACTTTGACTATTGGATCATAAGAGAAATGTGGTTGTTGCAACAAATTTGAACTGTATTGTACAAAACTATGCTAAATATGACTTCTACATTTTTATTTGAAAAACAAATCTAGAAATGTTGAAAACTCATCTCACAAACATTATCCGAGTGGTTGATCTCATTTTAGTTTAGCGTAGCGGTATAAACCTTGGACGGATTACAAGAAACAATTCATGCAATTACTTCTGAAATTCCTGTAATGTTGAAGGATTACATGAAATTATTCTAGTGATTATTGTTAATGTTTAAGCCATTATTATAGATGTTTGCATTTCATTATATAACAATAGCATAATCCAATATCACTAAGAAATACACAATCACAAGAGACACAGCATTTATTCTGGGAAACCCTCTAGGGGAAGAAAACCCAGCAAAACTTCTTTAATATAGATAGCCAATACAATGCCAAAAGATCTCTTATGCTAATACAGAAAGTCCTCTCCTAGATATAAGCCACTCTCTCTCTCCTTTGTCGGTAACAGATCAGAACTTGTCATTCAAACTGAGCAAGTGAGTTGTGTCTAAGTGAGGCGCTAGCCTCCTTTATTTATACAAGTATGGCACGTGTGAAGTGTCTCTTCACTGGTAGGGCCGACTTCTCAAACCGGGTGGGTAAACCCACATTTATTATATTTCTAGGTCTCTTTAATAACTGTTGGGGCCAACTTCTTATTCTGCCTATTACAATTGTCTTTTGACCAATCTGCAAAAGGGGATTTGGTCCTATTACAATAACCGACATGATCAATCCACAATGGAGATTGATCCTATGAATAATATATCAATAATAATCAGAATACTCTTTGCAGTTACATTATTTCAACACTCCCCCTTAACAAGAAGGGTATTCTTCAGCAGCATCATGTGAAAGAGAGAGGACAGCATCATCAACAACATCAAGTGGGAGGACAACATCATCAATATCATCTTGGCTGGCATATCTATAAATCATCGAAATTTTTCTTCATTGACAGCATCATCATTCTCAAAGGAATTTCATCATCATCTGCATCAATATGTATTAGTATAAAAACCGATACATCATCATCATCACAGCACAAGGTTGGCTCATCATAATACAAGACTGGTTTTACGTCACAACTGTCAAGTTGGAAGCTCAATACTTGTCTCATTTCATCATCTTGCTTTACATCACAGCACTCAAGCTGGAAGCAAGATACTCGTCCTGCTTTACGTCACAACCATCAGGTTGGAAGCGGGATACTAGACTAGCTTTACGTTACAGCTGTCCAGCCGGAAGCTCAGTGCTAGTCTCATCATATCATCTTGCTTTACGTCTGACAACTTGGTCAGAAGCAAGGAACGTCTCATCTTTCTTAACGTCTGACAACTCGGTCAGAAGCAAGGAAATCATCTCATCTTGCTTTACATCTAACAACTGGGTCGGAAGCAAGGAACATATCATCTTGCTTTACGTCTAACAATGGGTTCAGAAGAAAGGAACATCTCATCTTGCTTTACGTCTGACAACTAGGTCAGAAGCAAGGAACACATCTCACCTTGCTTTACATCTGACAACTAGGTCAGAAGCAAGGAACACATCACATCTTGCTTTACATTTGACAGCTAGGTCAGAAGCAAGGAACACATCACATCTTGCTTTACATCTGACAGCTAGGTCAAAAGCAAGGAACATCACATCTTTCTTTACATCTGACAGCTAGGTCAAAAGCAAAGAACATCACATCTACTCCCCCTTTCGAGGAAGGTCCTTTCTGACTATGCCAAGCTTATCTCAGAAGTACTCAAACTTTACATGAGATAGAGGCTTGGTCAACACGTCAGCAACATGTTCATTCGTGCTAATGTACTGGAGCTTCAAGGCTCCTCTCTGTACCATGTCACGGATGTAATGATAGCGGATCTCTATGTGCTTCGACCTGTCATAGAATACAGGATTCTCTGTCATCTTTATGCAGCTCTGGTTGTCACATAGAATCAAGGTTGCTCTCATCTCCAAGTCAAATAGGTCGGTCAGCAACTTTCTAAGCCATATAGCTTTGCAGCTAGCAGAATATGTGGCAATGTATTATGCTTCCGCTGTGTTGAGAGCAATGCTAGATTGCTTCCTACTCTGCCATGAGATCATGGCTGATCCCAAACTGAAATAGCATCCTAAAGTGATTTTCCTGTCAGAAACACTTCCTGCCCAATCTGCATAAGTGTATCCACTCAATGTAAAATCATGATCTCCATCATAGCTAAGACCATAATCTATTGTACCTTTAAGGTACCTCATCACATGTTTTGCAACCACTAGGTGAACACGTCTAGGTTCTACCAGAAACTGACTGAAGGTGTTCATGGAAAAACAAATGTTTGGTTTGGTGTTCGTCAGGTACATCAGCGATCCAATAATTTGTCTATACAGTGTGGCATCAATCAAATCTGACGAAGTATCGACCAACAGCTTCAGCTTCGCTTCCATGGGTGTATTCATGGGTTTGCATTCCATCATGTCAAATCTCTTTAAGATTTCGATCGTGTACTTCTCTTGGTTAAGGAATATCCTCTCAGGACTCTGCCATACCTCAAGACCTAAGAATTAATGCATTAGGCCAAGGTCTTGTTGGGCCCCAACAACTCCCCCTAAATTTTTTACAAAATTTAAAGGGCCCCCCGTTAGAATCTTGATAATTATAATAAGTTACAGAATCAACATTTTCAAATAGTTCCATACCTTGGTTTGCTTTGAGAAAAACTTAAGATATTCACTATAGTATGATATATTCATTACAAGAGTATATGTCAAAAGTTAGAAACAAGCATAGAAATCTCGATTTAAACAAAAACATTAATTTTTAACAACTGTTTACTTTCGTTTAAATTATGATTATGTGTTCTTTATTTTGTTCATTAGCAAGTTTGACTATTTTGAATAATGGGTTCAATACTTCATCAAATAATATCTTTGTTGGTTTCTCATTTTCATGAAATCATTTGGTGATATTAATTAATTAAATTCTTTTTTCATTTTGCATCTCATTTCAAAATAATAATAATAATAAAAGAATTATATATCATTTGTAAAAAATAAAAATTAATATTTTTCTCTTCTCCATTAACTTGAAGCTTCTAGAATTTTAAGATCATATTTGAAAGCAAATTATAAACAATGTTTGTTTATAAGTTATAATTAGTTTAAATTCATTTTTTATTTTTCTAGATTTTGTTTTATTCACAATTTTTAGATTATTAATTTAGGTTTCTTTTTGTTTCACGGGTTTCTATTATCAAATATTTGATACGGATCTGATCATGGCTTGATTTTATTATCCAAATACGTTCAAGATGATTGATCCAAAAATAATTTTGGATTGCTACAAGTAATTTTATGAGCAACAACAGATAAAATTTGGAAGGGCGTCAAGATCAGACAGGCAATTTTGCAGAACTGATTACAGCCAAACCGTGAGGAATTTGAAGAAACGGTTGAAAACCCAGAACCAAAAAGGACCCATTTACCTTCCTCGTTAAGATTTTCCCAAAACAATGCACGATTTGAGAGATATTTGGGTCTCTTTTAGAGGCAAATTTCAGGTGGTGGAAATTAATAGTGACGCCCAAGCTATTCATTCATTTTACAAATATATGAGAAAGATCAGAGCCAAGGGGATCTAAGAATGGGAGAGGAGGATTTTAATCCTTTCTCTTTTTCATATTATTGTTTTTGTAAACTTTTTATTTCTTTTCAAATGGAGTAATGGATGATTGGAATCTTTGGGAGAATGGACGAGTATTTTCAAAGAAAAATATGAAATTCCAGATTGCTTAATGGCTTTTGTCCTGTGAGTAAAATGGTTTTATTTTCATTATAATATCTTCATATTCTTTGAATAATTGATTATGCATTGATTTAAATAGCTTTAGGGTTTTTTATCAATACATGGTTAATTATTATCATTTATGTATTAATTTTTTCAATCTTTAAAGTCTATTATCCAAAAAAATTCTTCCAGGACTACAGAATGGACAAGTGATTCCAAAAGCTTAATAGAACGACATATATGCATTTTGGGTTTAACCTTTTGTTTATAATGTTGTTATTTATTTTTTTAATCCCGTTACATGTGCAGGTCTGATATCTTTAGATTAAATGATCTATTATGTGTAGGAGGTTTTATTTATAAATATCATCTATCATTTGCTTCATCAAAATACAAGTGTTGTGATTATATCTTCGATTTAAATAATGGGATTTATCTTTGAGTTTTAAATTGAATGATAAAATGCATAGATTGATTCTAGATTTATCTTGTTGTAATCATGTATAATTATGAGATCACAGGGTTATGTTTGTGTTTCATTTTATGTCATTAAAACCTAAGCTACCAATACGTGTTCTGAATTTATTTAGAACAGTCATAAGGTTCATTGCAGATTTCTCTCTTGGACATGGCAGTTGGATGTTCACCACTCATGCAGATGCTTGGATACACCTCACTAATTCACTGACAGGATAGCTTCTTTGTATTTTTCTATCATTTACATATCATTGAAACTAGAATGTATGGTTCAGATTTGACCATCCACATGTTCATGTTTCATTAACTTTTTTTGCAAGATTCTTTAAATTTATAAAAGAAAAACAATAAATATTTTTATGTGCTTTCTTTATCTGCTTCCTAGAAGCAATCATTTTTCACATTGATTTTCATAAGTTTCGATTAAAACTTGCAGCTTGTAAATCATGTAAATAAACGAGACTTGTATATCTTCTTCTTAAATACAACTACTACAGTTACATTAGAACATATGTACATATATATAGTGTTTAGTAATTAGTTAGTTATTTCAGCTCTTTTATTTATTTTATTTATTTCTTCTAGGATTTTTATATTGGCTAACAGAGTCATTAAACCCATCAGAACGAATTATACCAAATGGCTTGGGTTATTTAGACAACTCCGGACCGGACTCGTTCTTCCAATTGATAGACGGTCATTTTCGTCCGTCAACAAATGGCGCTAAAAGAAGAGTCAGACTAACAAGCTAGCCTTACAAGAGTCTTTGTTTTGAATTTAATTAATTTTCCATGGCTCCCCAAATCACTGTGTTGGAACATGCTTTCCACTTCTCATTACCTGATATTCCCAACAAGACAGTCTCTCTCTTGTCAAAACTCACCTTTGATAGTGGGGGGAATGTATTTACAAAAGACCATATTAACAAGTTTTGGTGTAAATGCATCAAGCATGATATTTCTAATTTAAAGGTTTTGTGCAAATTGTTTGCTTTTACTTTCAGGGGTCGGATTAAACATTGGTTTGAGTCTTTTCCAGCGTATCACATTTTGATTGGTTTCAATTTGTAGAGGAATTTTTAGATGCTTTTGAAATCTATGATTACAATTAATTATGTGAATAATTACAGACTTTGCTAATCAATGGCTATTCATCTTCAAAAGGTTTTTCGACAAGAATCCATCATGTTCTTTGTAAATTTAATCTTGATGACATGTCATTTGTATTAAATCTCCTCTATGATGCTTGCATCCATTCATATTCGATCGCAAATGATGAAGCAGTTACGAATACTATCACTCAATTGCAAGAAGAATTGTGTTCACGGGATGAGAGGGATCCATCCGAAAATGTTGAACAAGCAAGGGAGGTAGAATCTATTGAAAATGTTCTTACTGACAATCAAATTGGTTTTTCCTCTGAATCATTGTATTTTCAGTCCTCGACCATCATGGAAGAAGACTCGATGTTGGATCAAGGTGAATATCCTTGTTCTCGTAACTCTTGCTCTAATCAGTATTTAAATTCGGTTATTGAAGAAGACTTAGGTGATGAAAATGATCTTAAGCATTCTAACATTCCAATAAAACTGATTAGAGATGTAGATCTGCAATTGGAAGAAGAAAACTTAAACCCTCATCTACAAATCGTACCTTATCAACATGAAAGATCAGATGTTTTCCATGAAAGTTTTGAATTATCTATTGTACAACAGGGAAATTTAGATGATCATATTATGTTGAAGAATTTATCACCAAAACAGAGTGAAAGTTTTAAGGAAAATGAAGAGGAATGTCTTGAGAATACCATTGTTAAATATCATAGCTCAAGATATTCTTTTCATGTGCTTATTTTTTATTCCTTTTACTCTTTATATCCCGATCTCTTCTTAGATTATGGTAGATTTGATACTTTACCCACGGTATTTTACTCTTTGCCACCGCAATCCAATCTTTACGATATGCCAAAATTTGGTGAAACTAATTCCAAATGTAACACTTATCAAGTCGGATTTGATGCTCTTTCACTTTCATCACTCGAATGGAAAAATGACATGTTGCAAGATGATTTTACACGATTTATTTTTGAAAAAGAAAATGCACTCATCCTTATGGAGATCGAATATTTTACATTGCATATTCGTTCTTTGATTAGTTCGAATTTTAATTTTTATGCTTCACATTTTGAAATGATCAATCTCATCAAAGGAAGCATTCAAACCAATAATCTAACTGATGTCATGAATCCTCTTATGATGTTTTCCTCATTGATATATCCATTTCATCAAAGTCATAGTTTGCATCCTAATTTTTATGACATGATTTTAGAATGGCTTGAAGATTCGTATCTAAAAAATATTCATGATAAAGATAAAGTTGTGCTTGCTTTGTTTCTACCTAAATATCTAGGAAGTAAGCATCACATGATTTTTTTAGATCCTCCGTGTGAAGAAATTGATGAACACTTGGAGAATTGTCAGGAGGATGGGGCATTTCAGCTTTGGCAGATGGTTATGTCAGGTCCCCATAATATTGAAAAGTTTTCCAAACTTACTTATGTTCTTCCATGCCATTATGACCCATATCACGCCCAGATTGCAGAATGGTTGGAGGATTCATACATCAAGAAGTTTCAAAAAAATGGTAAGGTCGTGCTTGTTTTATTTTTAAAAGAATATATAGGAGGTAAACATGACACATTTCTTTTTCATCTACAAATACTACATTCTTTGATTCTAATTTTCAATTTTCTATACCGTGCAGGATTGAAGATGCTCTTGTGGCTGCATTGAAAATACGATTTTACTTAGCGTTTTGATCTATTTAGTAGTTAGAGTAGGTTTAGGAGTAGGTTTTCCTTTACTTTTATTTATCAATATTTCTTTGTGTAATAATGCAGTTGTGAACACAAGTAGGCACACCAAGAGAACCATAATATGAATGTTGTCAAGGAAGTCCACTTTAAATCTTTTTCTCTCTGTTTTTCATTGAATATTTCTTTTCAAAAACGTCGTATCATCATGAAAATTTTAAATGGAAAATAAAGAGATAAGTAAAATTGAACTATCAATTCAACCTTGACCCAAGGTGCCATGAGTAGGACTGCACTCATCTTAATAAGGATTTTTCTATTTTCTTTTAGTCTCTTTTTTTTATTTTTAATAATTATGCTTGGTCAAAATAACATCTTATGCATCACTATATTAAGAAAATAACTTGCTCGCACATGATATTTTATATGATTTAGTTCCTCCCTTATTTTACAGTGAGATGCTAGTGGATCCACAAGCTCAAGTTTATCTTTGGCCAAAATCATATCTTGAAAAGTTTTCTTGTGTTGTGTACTTCTGATTTTCTAATCCCATTAATAAAATTTGATTTGGTTTGTTGTGTGTTTTTGTTTTCTTTGATTATTTTAAATGAGTTTTCTTCTTATCTTTATTTTTGAATCAATATATTTATTATCAAAGAGATATTGTTGAATGAAGCATTTATTTTAAGACTTGTGTTTTTCAAGCAATTGAAATAAGTTCAAAGAGGTCCTGATATTAAGATATAGCTCAGACAATTGATTTTTAAGTCAATTGTCACTTTCATTTTGTCCTCAAATTATCTTTGTCAGAGTATTACACCAGAGATATGGTTTAAATCTTTGAGAATTACGATGATCTTTAAACTTTTTACGCCATCCATATTCTTAAGGAATCACTTTTAAGTGCTTCCCCATTCTCTAGATGATTTCTTAAATGAAATCTAAAATCTCTAAACCATGATAAAACTTCCAGTTTTGAAAGCAAATAAATAACATGATCAACTATTCACCTGTATTGCAATTAACCTCCAGTATCACCCCGCTCTCTTTGTCATCAATAAATCTATAATTGTATTACTATTTAAAAGTGGCATAAGAGAGTTGAAAGCACTTATGTGTGGGAAGTGTGTGTAAACCCGTCGGGGTACTGAACAGTCTCGCTGGAAACAGGTAAATGCACACATGATACCAAGACAACTTCGTCGGAGTACTGAACAAGCCTGCTGGAAACGAAGCAATGTCAAGTCGAGAGGTAGCAGATATATGTTTTTAAATTAACTTTTATGGAAGTATACATCATGTGGATACAACTATTGGATGGGATTAAAGCATTTGAGTGGGTTAAATGACATCCTTGTCGAGGCTATGGAAGCCTGCTGGCAACAGTGGCTCTGTCAACGTTATTGAAGTTCTTTTATAAACATCATGATTCTTTGATTAAGACATTATTTCAGGTTATAATCCCCTGCAAATAAAATTATATTGTTTGGTTATAACATTGAGCTTATCCTAATACTATATGGTCTCAGAGTGAATTTATTTCAGGGAGCTTAAATCATTTTTAAAGTCTTATTCTTTTCTTCCTGAGATGAAATCTTACAAGATCAGAGATAACTGCTTCACCCAGTAAGTCGTCATTTTCTGGGCCCCAACAACTCCCCCTAAATATTTTACAAAATTTAAAGGGCCCTCCATTAGAATCTTGATAATTATAATGAATCACAGAATCAACCTTTTCAAATAGTTCCATACATTGGCTTGCTTTGAGAAAAAATTAAGACATTCACTATAGTATGATATATTCATTACAAGAGTATATGTCAAAAGTTAGAAACGAGCATAGAAATCTCAATTTAAACAAAAACGTTAATTTTTAACAACTGTTTACTTTTGTTTAAATTATGATTATGTGTTCTTTATTTTGTTCATTAGCAAGTTTGACTATTTTGAATAATGGGTTCAATACTTCATCGAATAATATCTTGGTTGATTTCTCGTTTTCATGGAATCATTTGGTGATATTAATTAATTAATTTTTTTTTTTCATTTTGCATCTCATTTCAAAATAATAATAATAAAAGAATTATCTATCATTTGTAAAAAATAAAAATTAATATTTTTCTTTTCTCCATTAACTTGAAGCTTATAGAATTTTAAGATCATATTTGAAAGCAAATTATAAACAATGTTTGTTTATAAGTTATAGTTAGTTTAAATTCATTTTTTATTTTTCTAGATTTTGTTTTATTCACAATTTTAAGGTTATTAATTTAGATTTCTTTTTGTTTCACAAGTTTCTATTATCAAATATTTGATACGGATATGATCATGGCTTGATTTTATTATCCAAATACGTTCAAGATGATTGATCCAAAAATAATTTTGGATTGCTACAAATAATTTTATGAGCAACAACAGATAAAATTTGGAAAGGCGTCAAGATCAGACAAACAATTTTGCAGAACTGATTGCAGCCAAACCATGAGGAATTTGAAGAAACGGTTGAAAACCCAGAACCAAAATGGATCCATTTACCTTCCACATAGAGATTTTCCCAAACAAATGCACAATTTGAGAGATATTTGGGTCTCTTTTAGAAGCAAATTTGAGGTGGCAGAAATTAATAGTGATGCCCAGATTGTTCATTCATTTTATAAATATATGAGAAAGATCAGAGCCAAAGGGATCTAAGAATGGGAGAGGAGGATTTTAATCCTTTCTCTTTTTCATATTATTGCTTTTGTAAACTTTTTATTTTTTTTCAAATGGAGTAATGGATGGCTGGAATCATTGGGAGAATGGACAAGTATTTTCAAAGAAGAATATGAAATTCCAGATTGCTTAATGGCTTTTGTCCTGTGAGTAAAATTGTTTTATTTTCATTATAATATCTTCATATTTTTTGAATAATTGATTATGCATTGATTTAAATAGCTTTAGTCTTTTTTATCAATACATGGTTAATTATTATCATTTATGTATTAATTTTTTCAATCTTTAAAGTCTATTATCCAAAAAAATTCTTGCAGGACTACAGAATGGACAAGTGATTCCAAAAACTTAATAGAACGACATATATGCATTTTGGGTTTAGCCTTTTGTTTATAATGTTGTTATTTATTTTTTTAATCCTGTTACATATGCAGGTCTGATATCTTTAGATTAAATGATCTGCAATGTGTATGAGGTTTTATTTATAAATACCATCTATCATTTGCTTCATCAAAATACAAATGTTGTGATTATATCTTCGATTTAAATAAAGGGATTTATCTTTGAGTTTTAAATTGAATGATAAAATGCATAGATTACTTCCAGATTTATCTTGTTGTAATCATGCATAATTATGAGATAACAGGTTTATGTTTGTGTTTTCTTTTCTGTCATTAAAACCTAAGCTGCCAATACATGTTCTGAATTTATTTAGAATAGTCAGAAGGTTCATTGCAGATTTCTCTCTTGGACATGGCAGTTGGATGTTCACCACTCATGCAGATGCTTGGATACACCTCACTAATTCACTGACAGGATAGCTTCTTTGTATTTTTCTATCATTTACATATCATTGAAACTAGAATGTATGGTTCAGCTTTGACTATCCACATGTTCATGTTTCATTAACTTTTTTTGCAAGATTCTTTAAATTTATAAAAGAAAAACAATAAATATTTTTATGTGCTTTCTTTATCTGCTTTCTAGACACAATCATTTTTCACATCGATTTTCGTAAGTTTCAATTAAAACTTGCAGCTTGTAAATCATGTAAATAAACGAGACTTGTATATCTTCTTCTTCAATACAACTACTACAGTTACATTAGAACATATGTACATATATATATAGTGTTTAGTAATTAGTTAGTTATTTAAGCTCTTTTATTTATTTTATCTGTTCTTCTAGGACTTTTAGATTGGCCAATGGAGCCATTAAACCCGTCAGAACAAGTTATACCAAATGGCTTGGCTTATTTAGACAACCCTGGACTGGACTCGTTCTTCCAATTGACGGACGGTCATTTTCTCCCGTCAACAAATGGCGCTAGAAGAAGGGCTAGACTGACAAGCTAGCCTTCCAGGAGTCTTTGTTTCGAATTTAATTAATTTACCATGGCTCCCCAAATCACTGTGTTGGAACATGCTTTCCACTTCTTATTACTTGATATTCCCAACAAGACAGTCTCTCTCTTGTCAAAACTCACCTTTGATGGTGGGGGGAATGTATTTGCAAAAGACCATATTAACAAGTTTTTGTGTAAATGCATCAAGCATGATATTTCTGATTTAAAGGTTTTTTGCAGATTGTTTGCTTTTAATTTCAGGGGTCGGATTAAACATTGGTTTGAGTCTTTTCCAGTGTATCACATTTTTTATTGGTTTCAATTTGTAGAGGAATTTTTAGATGCTTTTGAAATCTATGATTACAATCAATTATGTGAAGAATTTCAGACTTTGTTAATCAATGGTGATTCATCTTCAAAAGGTTTTTCGACAAGAATCCATCATGTTCTTTGTAAATTTAATCTTGATGACATGTCATTTGCATTAAATCTCCTCTATGATGCTTGCATCCAGTCATATTTGATCGTAAATGATGAAGCAATTACAAATACTATCACTCAATTGCAAGAAGAATTGTGTTCACAAAATGAGAGGGATCCATCCGAAAATGTTGAACAAGCAAGGGAGGTAGAATCTATTGAAAATGTTCTTACTGACAATCAAATTGGTTTTTTCTCTGAATCATTGTGTTTTCAGTCCTCGACCATAGTGGAAGAAGATTTGATGTTGGGTCAAGGTGAATATCCTCGTTCTCATAACTCTTGCTCTAATCAATAATTAAATTCGGTTATTGAAGAAGACTTAGGTGATGAAATTGATCTTAAGCATTCTAACATTCCAATAAAACTGATTAGAGGTGTAGATCTGCAATTGGAAGAAGAAAACTTAAACCCTCATCTACAAATCGTACCTTATCAACATGAAAGATCAGATGTTTTCCATGAAAGTTTTGAATTATCTATCATACAACAGGCAAATTTAGATTATCATATTATGTTGAAGAATATATCACCAAAACAGAGTGAAAGTTTTAAGGAAAATGAAGAGGAATGTCTTGAGAATACCATTGTTAAATATCATAGCTCAAGATATTATTTTCATGTGCTTATTTTTTATTCCTTTTACTCTTTATATCCCGATCTCTTCTTAGATTCTGGTAGATTCGATACTTTACCCACGGTATCTTACTCTTTGCCACCACAATCCAATCTTTTTGATATGTCAAAATTTGGTGAAACTAATTCCAAACATAACACTTATCAAGTCGGATTTGATGCTCTTTCACTTTNATCACTCGAATGGAAAAATGACATGTTGCAAGATGATTTTACACGATTTATTTTTGAAAAAGACAATGCACTCATCCTTATGGAGATCGAATATTCTACATTGCATATTCGTTCTTTGATTAGTTTGAATTTTAACGTTTATGCTTCACATTTTGAAACGATCAATCTCATCAAAGGAAGCATTCAAACCAATAATCTAACTGATGTCATGAATCCTCTTATGATGTGTTCCTCATTGATATATCCATTTCATCAAAGTCATAGTTTGCATCCTAATTTTTATGACATGATCTTAGAATGGCTTGAAGATTCGTATCTAAAAAATCTTCATGATAAATATAAAGTTGTGCTTGCTTTGTTTCTACCTAAATATCTAGGAAGTAAGCATCACATGATTTTTTTAGATCCTCCGTGTGAAGAAATTGATGAACACTTGGAGAATTGTCAGGAGGATGGGGCATTTCAGCTTTGGCAGATGGTTATGTCAGGTCCCCATAATATTGAAAAGTTTTC
>JASDQU010102622.1:99547-117517 GCA_032191745.1 Picea mariana | reverse complement strand
ATCACTCGAATGGAAAAATGACATGTTGCAAGATGATTTTACACGATTTATTTTTGAAAAAGACAATGCACTCATCCTTATGGAGATCGAATATTCTACATTGCATATTCGTTCTTTGATTAGTTTGAATTTTAACGTTTATGCTTCACATTTTGAAACGATCAATCTCATCAAAGGAAGCATTCAAACCAATAATCTAACTGATGTCATGAATCCTCTTATGATGTGTTCCTCATTGATATATCCATTTCATCAAAGTCATAGTTTGCATCCTAATTTTTATGACATGATCTTAGAATGGCTTGAAGATTCGTATCTAAAAAATCTTCATGATAAATATAAAGTTGTGCTTGCTTTGTTTCTACCTAAATATCTAGGAAGTAAGCATCACATGATTTTTTTAGATCCTCCGTGTGAAGAAATTGATGAACACTTGGAGAATTGTCAGGAGGATGGGGCATTTCAGCTTTGGCAGATGGTTATGTCAGGTCCCCATAATATTGAAAAGTTTTCCAAACTTACTTATGTTCTTCCATGCCATTATGACCCATATCACGACCAAATTGCAGAATGGTTGGAGGATTCATACATCAAGAAGTTTCAAAAGAATGGTAAGGTCGTGCTTGTTTTATTTTTAAAAGAATATATAGGAGGTAAGCATGACACATTTATTTTTCATCTACAAATACTACATTCTTTTATTCTGATTTTCAATTTTCTATACCATGCAGGATTGAAAATGCTCTTGTGGCTGCATTGGAAATACGATTTTACTTAGCGTTTTGATCGATTTAGTAGTTAGAGTAGGTTTAGGAGTAGGTTTTCCTTTAGTTTTATTTATCAATATTTCTTTCTGTAATAATGCAGTTATGAACACAAGTGGGCACACCAAGAGAACCATAATATGAATGTTGTCAAGGAAGTCCACTTTAAATCTTTTTCTCTTTGTTTTTCATTGAATATTTCTTTTCGAAAGCGTCGTATCATTGTGAAAATTTTAAATGGAAAGTAAAGAGATAAGTAAATTTGAACTATAAATTCAACCCTGACCCAAGGTGCCACGAGTAGGACTGCACTCATCTTAATAAGGATTTTTCTATTTTCTTTTAGTTTCTTTTTTTATTTTTAATAATTATGCTTGGTCAAAATAACATCTTATGCATCACTATATTAAGAAAAGAACTTGCTCGCACATGATATTTTATATGATTTAGTTCTTCCTTTATTTTATAGAGAGATGCTAGTGGATCCACAAGCTCAAGTTTATCTTTGGCCAAAACCATTTCTTGAAAAGTCTTCTTTTGTTGTGTACTTCTGATTTTCTAATCCAATTAATAAAATTTGATTTGGTTTGTTGTGTGTTTTTGTTTTCTTTGATTATTTTAAATGAGTTTTCTTCTTATCTTTCTTTTTGAATCAATATATTTATTATCAAAGAGATATTGTCGAATGAAGCATTTATTTTAAGACTTGTGTTTTTCAAGCAATTGAAATAAGTTCAAAGAGGTCCTGATATTAAGATATAGCTCAGACAATTGATTATTAAGTCAATTGTCACTTTCATTTTGTTCTCAAATTATCTTTGTCAGAGTATTACACCAGAGATATGGTTTAAATCTTTGAGAATTACGATGATCTTTAAACTTTTTACGTCATCCATATTCTTAAGGAATCACTTTTAAGTGCTTCCCCATTCTCTAGATGATTTCTTAAATGAAATCTAAAATCTCTAAACCATGATAAAACTTCCAGCTTTGAAAGAAAATAAATAACATGATCAACTATTCCCCTGTATTGCAATTAACCTCCAGTATCACCCCGCTCTCTTTGTCATCAAGAAATCTATAATTGTATTACTATTTAAAAGTGGCATAAGAGAGTTGAAAGCACTTATGTGTGGGAAGTGTGTGTAAACCCGTCGAGGTACTGAACAGGCTCGCTGGCAGCGGGTAAATGCACACATGATACCAAGACAACTTCGTCGGGGTACTGAACAGGCCTGCTGGAAACAAAGCAATGTCAGGTCGAGAGGTAGCAGGTATATGTTTTTAAATTAACTTTTATGGAAGTATACATCATGTGGATACAACTATTGGATGGGATTAAAGCATTTGAGTGGGTTAAATGACATCCCTGTCGAGGCTGTGGACGTCTGTTAGCAGCAGTGGCTCTGTCAACGGTATTAAAGTTCTTTTATAAACATTGTGACTCTTTGATTAAGACATCATTTCAGGTTATAATCCCCTGCAAAGAAAATTCTATTGTCTGGTTATAACATTGAGCTTATCCTAATTCTATATGGTCTCAGAGTGAATTTATTTCAGGGAGCTTAAATCATTTTTCAAGTCTTATTCTTTTCTTACTGAGATGAAATCTTACCATATCAGAGATAACTGCTTCACCCAGTAATTCGCCATTTGTTGGGCCCCAACAACTCCCCCTAAATATTTTACAAAATTTAAAGGGCCCCCAGTTAGAATCTTCATAATTATAGTGAGTTACAGAATCAACCTTTTCAAATAGTTCCATACCTTGGCTTGCTTTGAGAAAAACTTAAGACATTCACTATAATATGATATATTCATTACAAGAGTATATGTCAAAAGTTAGAAACGAGCATAGAAATCTCAATTTAAACAAAAACGTTAATTTTTAACAACTGTTTACTTTTGTTTAAATTATGATTATGTGTTCTTTATTTTGCTCATTAGCAAGTTTGACTATTTTTAATAATGGATTCAATACTTCATCAAATAATATCTTGGTTGGTTTCTCATTTTCATGAAATCATTTGGTGATATTAATTAATTAAATTATTTTTTCATTTTGCATCTCATTTCAAAATAATAATAATAAAAGAATTATCCATCATTTGTAAAAAATAAAAATTAATATTTTTCTCTTCTCCATTAACTTGAAGCTTCTAGAATTTTAAGATCATATTTGAAAGCAAATTATAAACAATGTTTTTTTATGAGTTATAGTTAGTTTAAATTCATTTTTTATTTTTCTAGATTTTGTTTTATTCACAATTTTTAGGTTATTAATTTAGGTTTCTTTTTGTTTCACAGGCTTCTATTATCAAATATTTGATACGGATCTGATCATAGCTTGATTTTATCATCCAAATACGTTCAAGATGATTGATCCAAAAATAATTTTGGATTGCTACAAATAATTTTATGAGCAACAACAGATAAAATTTGGAAAGGTGTCAAGATCAGATAAGCGATTTTGCAGAACTGATTGCAGCCAAACCGTGAGGAATTGAAGCAACGGTTGAAAACCCTGAACCAAAATGGACTCATTTACCTTCTGCATAGTGATTTTCCCAAAAAAATGCACGATTTGAGAGATATTTTGGTCTCTTTTAGAGGTAAATTTCAGGTGGCGGAAATTAATAGTGACGCCCAAACTGTTCATTCATTTTATAAATATATGAGAAAGATCATAGCCAAGGGGATCTAAGAATGGGAGATGAGGATTTTAATCCTTTCTCTTTTGCATATTATTTTTTTTGTAAACTTTTTATTTCTTTTCAAATTGAGCAATGGATGGCTGGAATCTTTGGGAGAATGGACGAGTATTTTCAAAGAAGAATATGAAATTCCAGATTGCTTAATGGCTTTTGTCCTGTGAGTAAAATGGTTTTATTTTCATTATAATATSTTCATATTCTTTGAACAATTGATTATGCATTGATTTAAACAGCTTTAGTCTTTTTTATCAATACATGGTTAATTATTTTCATGTATGTATTAATTTTTTCAATCTTTAAAGTCTATTATTCAAAAAAAATCTTCCAGGACTACAGAATGGACAAGTGATTCCAAAAACTTAATAGAACGACATATATGCATTTTGGGTTTAGCCTTTTGTTTATAATGTTGTTATTTATTTTTTTAATCCTGTTACATGTGCAGGTCTGATATCTTTAGATTAAATGATCTGCGATGTGTAGGAGGTTTTATTTATAAATACCATCTATCATTTGCTTCATCAAAATACAAATGTTGTGATTATATCTTCGATTTAAATAATGGGATTTATCTTTGAGTTTTAAATTGAATGATAAAATGCATAGATTGCTTCCAGATTTATCTTGTTGTAATCATGTATAATTATGAGATCATGGGTTTATGTTTGTCTTTCATTTTCTGTCATTAAATCCTAAGTTGCCAATACATGTTCTGAATTTATTTAGAACAGTCATAAGGTTCATTGCAGATTTTTCTCTTGGACATGGCAGTTGGATGTTCACCACTCATGCAGATGCTTGGATACACCTCACTAATTCACTGATAGGATAGTTTCTTTGTATTTTTCTGTCATTTACATATCATTGAAACTAGAATGTATGGTTCAACTTTGACTATCCACATATTCATGTTTCATTAACTTTTTTTGCAAAATTCTTTAAATTTATAAAAAAAAAAAAACAATAAATATTTTTATGTGCTTTATTTATCTGCTTCCTAGAAGCAATCATTTTTCACATCAATTTTCGTAAGTTTCGATTAAAACTTGCATCTTGTAAATCATGTAAATAAACAATACTTGTATATATTCTGCTTAAATACAACTACTACAGTTACATTAGAACATATGTACATATATATATAGTGTTTAGTAATTAGTTAGTTATTTCAGCTCTTTTATTTATTTTATTTGTTTCTTCTAGGACTTTTATAATGGCCAACGAAGCCATTAAACCCGTCAGAACGAGTTATACCAAACGGCTTGGGTTATTTAGACAACCTCGGACCGGACTCATTCTTCCAATTGACGGACGATCATTTTTGCCCGTCAACAGGTCTTTCATTTCAAATTACGAGGAAACTCTCCTTTTACATTCAGCGATGAGATTTTCTTCTCCAGTTAAGAATAAGTCATCCACATATAACAGTAAGATTACTGGCTCATTATTCATAATTTTGAAGTAGATATTTGAGTCTGCTTTACTCTTGGTAAAGCCTAAGCTCGTCAAGAAACTGTCTATACGACCATACTAAGCTCTAGGAGCTTGCTTCAATCCGTATAAGGCTTTCTTCAATCTGCAGACATGAGACTTCCTGTATTCAACCTCAAATACTTGAGGTTGCTCTATATACACTTCCTCTTCGATGACACCATTTAGGAAAGATGTCTTCACGTCCATCTGGTGTAGCTTCCACTTCATCTTAGCTACAAGAGCTATGATGGTCCTGATCGAAGTGTATCTGGCCACAGGAGCGAATGTCTCTTCATAGTCAATGCCTTCCTTCTAGGAAAAGTCACGAGCGACAATTATTTCTTTATACTTCTCAATACTTCCATCAGCAGCATGTTTTATTTTGAAGATCCATCTGAAGGATACCACATCTTTATTCTTCGGTCTGGGAACTATTTCCCATACTTCGTTCTTCATTATGGATTGGTATTCCTCTATCATGGAATCTTCCCATTCTTTCCTCTAAATGGATTCTTCAAAACAGGTAGGCTCCTCTTCTAGGAGATCACACATCAAAGTCGTATAACTGGAGAATGGCTTTGGTCTTTTCACCTGTCTTGTAGTTCCTTTGAGAACACCATACTTCTTTCCATCTTGAATAAGCTCTCCAGCCCAAGCTGGCTTTCTTTTATGGAGGATCATCATCTGAGGAGGTTCTTGCACTTATACTATATCATGGTCTTCTAGAAGTTCCTCATCAAGAGAAGTTACGACTTCCCTCATTGGTTCTGCAGCTCTGGGAACCTCCCTTATTGCAGTATTGGGGATTACGGGTTCCTCTTCATATACCTCTTCAAGCTGGCATATTTTAGATTTCTTGAGCGTTGCATCTTCATCAAAGGTCACATCCCTGCTGATATCAATGTGATGTTGACCTGGTATATAGATTCTAAAGGCCTTGGAGACCTCACAGTATCCAACAAATATTCCCTTCTTTCTTGAAGGGTCCAACTTGTTTCTCTTTTCTTTAGGTATATGAATAAACACTGCACAGCCAAGTATTTTGAAATGGCTTACCTCTGGCTTCTTTCCGATGAACATCTCTTCTGGTGTCTTGAGCCCAAGTGCACTATGGGATAATCGGTTATGCACATAAACAGTTGTCATTGTTGCTTCTGCCCATAAGCACATAGGAAGATCTTGATCATGAATCATAGTCTTCACATCTTCCAGTATGGTTATGTTCTTCCGTTCAGCTACACCGTTTTGTTGGGGATTATAGGGAGTAGTGAGCTCCCTCTTGATTCCAACATCTTTGCAAAAGTTCACAAACTCTTTTGAGGTATATTCTCCTCCATTATCTGACCTGAGTGTCTTGATCTTTCTTTCAGAAAGGTTCTCTATCAAGGATTTGTATTCCTTGAACTTATTGAACACTTCATCTTTAGTCTTCAAGAAATATATTCAGGTTTTATGAGAGTAATCATCAATGAATGATACATAGTATGCATACCCGCTAATGGAGGATGATGGCATTGGGCCAGACACATATGAATGGATGAGTTCTAGGACTCCTTCTGTCTTGATGTCCCACTTCGGAAAAGGGTTCTTGGTATTCTTCTCTTGTGCACATCCATTGCATATGCCTTTATGGTCACCTTTGAGTTCTGGTAAACCTATGACCACTTTGCATATGTATGGTAGCGCCTTGTAGTTGATGTGGGCTAATTTTCTATGCCAAAGTTCACATGAGTTTTCAATGGCATGGGTCATAGCAGCCTCTGAGTGACCCTTTAATTTATACAAGCCATTTTCTTCATTACCAATGATGATTGCTTCATTTAAGGTTTCTCCCTTATCCCACATAAGAACTTCTCCATCTATAAAGGAAACTCTATAACAATAGCATTTCATTAGATAACAATAGCATAATCCAAGATCACTGAGAAATACACAATCACAAGAGACACAGCATTTATCCTGGGAAACCCTCTAGGGGAAGAAAACCCAGCAAAACTTCCTTAATATAGATAGCCAATACAATGCCAAAAGATCTCTTATGCTAATATAGAAATTCCTCTCCTATATATGTGCCACTCTCTCTCTCCTTTGCCGGTAACAGATCAGAACTTGTCCTTCAAAATGATCAAGTGAGTTGTATCTAAGTAAGGCGCTAGCCTCCTTTATTTATACAAGTCTGGCACATGTGAAGTGTCTCTTCACTGGCAGGGCCAACTTCTCAAACTGGGTGCGTAAACCCACTTTTATTATATTTTTGGTTCTCTTTAATAACTGTTGGGGCCGACTTCTTATTCTTCCTATTACAATTGTCTTTTGACCAATCTGCAAAAGAGGATTTGGTCCTATTACAATAACCGACATGATCAATCCACAATGGGGTTTGATCCTATGAATAATATATCAATAATAATTAGAATACTCTTTGCAGTTACATTATTTCAACAATTACTCTCAAAATTCCTTTAATTACTCCTGAAATTCTTATAATGTTGAAGGATTACAGGAAATAATTCTAGTAATTACTCATGAAATTCTTATAATGTTGAAGGATTGCAGGAAATAAATATGGTAATTACTCTTGAAATTCATGTGATGTTGAAGGATTAAAGGAAATTTCCATTGATCTACCTCACTTGAAGTTGATCCTTTTTTCCATATGCTAAAAACTCTATCTTTGGAGAAAAAAATTTAGTTGTCATAGGCAGTTGAAGGAGGTTGGACATGGTTGATGCTAAATTGGAACTGGTCTAATGTTTACTAAACTATACTAATACTGAGAATTCTGATCACTACTATCTTTGATAAATTTATTGAAATTATTTGAAATTTTACATTTGAAAGAGAATACAAAAACTTTCGCAATTCCTGTAATTTTTCTTGTAATTGCCAAAAATTGAACTTATTGATTTATTGATGATTCTACCCACCAGTAACCTAGTCTTCAAGTAGAGTTCATGCTTAGTTTCACTAGTAACCTGGTTTTTGTAGCTAATCTTTATTTGTATCTTTAATTTTTCTTTATTTATTTTTCTACACTATCCTACTCTACTTGAAAAATAAAAATCGCTTTCAAGTGTAGGAATACTTCCAATGCATCCATTCACGAAACAAGATCTCAATTAAACTCACATCCAACTCTGAAAAGTGTACCTTAATGAATACCACGATATGATAGGTCAGTTGCTTTTGTAGAGATGGTGCCACGAATTGTTGAAATATGGAGTCATGATGCAGATTAATGATTGATTAAAACAAGAAGATTGAAACAAAACTTCAATGTAATTTTTGTTTCCTTGATTGTGATACCTTGTTTTTGAGTCCCCATATGAAATAATGTATTTTTTTTATTTGATGAAAGGTCGGAGTGCCCAAAAAATTAAAAAGTCTAGTGTGCATAGGAAATGTAATTCTTTGATCACTATTAATAATAAAATACATCGTTGGTTGCTAGACGGACAAAGACAAGAGTTATAGGGGGCTATGATTCCATTAGAGAGGGGGCTTAAGGGGATAATTCATTTTATCATATTTTATTTACCTGTAATTTCTTTAATTGAGAGAATAGGTTACATGAGCTTCTTAGGGGAGGCCATGTGGTTCTTGAATCCCAAAGTAAATATGTAAACCCATCTTTGGGTTGTCTGGGGGTTCAATTCATTGATCATTGTTCATTTTTCACTTTTTCTTATCCATACACATTTTCACACTTTTGATCAATGTTGCTTATTCATCCTTGGTCTTGGTTGGAAAAGGAAAAACGAATTGTTGGGAGAGAAGCCATTATTGGCTGGATGTAGTGATGGTTGGTGTATTCCAACCATGAATTAATACATGTATTCCTGAGATGCATTAGCATGTACTAAAATTTATTCACAGTTGTGAGTCTTGAGAGTCCCAGCATGGATATTCTTGACCAAATGCACTAGATCCCTGGAAGGAGGTGCACATCCTAAGAGACTTCATGGTAGAGAAGGGGGTCCATTCTCTTGAGTTGTGCAGGCTAGAAGAGAAGAGAGTTGGTGTACTTTGGATTGTTATGTCTTGAGAAACCTGTGAGAGCTTGAGTGTTGACTGGTTTGGAAAGTTGAGTGACACCCTGGAACCGTCCTTGTGGATTCATAGCCCTAGCTCGAGGGTGACCAGTTGTTGAGACTTGGAACAATAATGTTTATGGTTGGGTGGAACGTCCTTGGTTTGCAACCAGTTGGTGAACCATTTTGTTCAAATAAGTGCTTTATGTCATGTGTTTCTCTACTTATATATTTATTTCCATTGTGTATTGACTAATATCTCTAAGATGTGTATTTTTTATGTTCTCGATTGTTGGTTATTACTATGCGTGGCATGTTTAAACATTCTTTATATCGTAGCATGAATATTTATTATTGCATGTGTTGTTATCGTGTTTCTATCATGCCTCTTTAATAATTAATTGGTATCAGAATTTTGAGATCAGTTTTGAACAAAGTTTTCTGAGGTAGCGTAGCCTGGCCCGAGGGTGGTTGCGTACATTACAGATTGGAATTAGAGTTTCTGGTTGAAACATCGGACTGGCATGGGATGGAACTGTTGGAAATGGCATTATGGTTAAGAAATAATATGTCTTTGAGATCTTAAATCTCAGGAGATATAGATTTGCAAAGATCGCACAGAAGCTCAAAGCATTGTACAGAAAGAGATCCTTTATAAAGGATCATGGAATCGTGATTGTTCCCTTTCGAATTTTGGGAGAAATCACCATCGTTGAATAAAGGATTTCTATATCGTTTGATCAAGACTCAGGTAAACAAGGACCGTTAGATAGAGGTGAAGCCATAGGCCGTGAGAGATTAAGTCACAACCATCAGATCGAACTGGTTGATCGTCAGTCGTTGATTGAATCCAAGAAGGAAATAGAAAACTTCGGGACTTTGGAACTTCGCCACTTCAGCGATTATTGGAGATAAGGAAAAAGCATGAAACACCACAGTCGTGAAATCAAAAAATATCGTCAGTCATTCAATATGATAGGAAGTTCGGGTGAAATATCAATCGTTGATTGTGGTCATTTGGCGTTGACCCTCTGGATGTAAATAATTTTGAGTCCTAGAAATATCGAAGACCGAAATCACGAAATTTCGCCAACTATTAGATCAAGGAAATAATTTGAGAATAATGTGAGTCATTAGATTGGGAGTGGAAGGATAGCAAGCTTCTCCACTCCTGAGATTCGCCACTTCGGCGATTACTAGATACTAGAAAAAGCTATGAATTTTTGAAGCTGTGAAGTGACAAATCCATGAAGTGAAAATCTGCAGTCACGAAATCACACAGGTCATTAGATCTAGAGTGGAGGAATGTGGATCGTTAGTTTGGTTGATGACGTGTATTATTCCATGTGGCAAAGGTGCCATATGGGGACACGTGTCACATGAATTCAGTGCCTTTTCGACCCCAACATGTCCATTTCTAAGTGACACATGGCACACATACCATGGGTCCACATCACCATAGGTGACATCATCATGCCATGTCATCTCTGGGATTATATCCTCCAAGAATGTCTAGCATCTCTACTAGTGAAAGTGTCGAAGGTCGAAGTAGTGAACTCACGCAGACCGTCGATCTAGGATCCCTTCAAGACTTTTCTTAACCATTGTATTAAGCTAGTGGAAGGATAGGATAAGAGGAGGTGTTAATCGATGGTAAGCAATCATTGTCACTTTATGACCACTTCGGCAGGTATAACTCCAGGGGAGTTGAAAAACTTGAGAGTTGTAATATCTCAGAGTCCCGGAGTAGCGAAATCACGCGGGCCATTGAACCCTCCGGGATTTCTCGTGGATGTCCTATTAAATAGTGGAAGGATAGGGTAAGCACTATGGAAGGTATAACTCTGGGGGAGTTGAACAACTTGAGAATTGTAATATCTTGGAGTCTCGGAGTGTTGAAGTCCCAAAATATTTAGGGATCATCCATCCCAACGCATGATTAAGTCATGATCGTTGATTTCGTTGAAGCCTACAGATAAGTTGAGACTGTCCATTCAATGGGCGATTAAATCTCAACTCTCTGATCTACTAGTGGAGATAATATAAGTTCTTTGGCGAAGTGTACTTTGGGAAGTATTACTCGAGAAGAATGCATGAATGTCAAAAACCGAAGGACTTGTTTCTAGCACCAGTCTCATGATAAGGTAAAAGGGTTTGATTAGAGGCACAAAGGGCCTATAAGTAAACAAGCCCATAGACATTTTTTTGAACGAGGTCCTGAGTAGAAAAATAAGAGAAAAGTTCTTAAGGAACATCATTTAGAGTGGATAAGCTTATGGTTTCGATCCTGCGGTCAAAAGGAAAGTGGATTGAAGGAAGCACCTATGAAAAATTCAAATTATATACTATTTTGAAGGGGATGTGGAATAATTTCAAAATATTGGCATGCAGCCATTCCTTTACCGCTACAAGATCTTATTTGCACAAAAAAAAGGGGTGAAAGTGACTTTTTCGGGAAACCATAACTTTCATCTTAGAGATTGGATTGGGGAATGGGAATAGTCATTAGAAATGTGATTCAGAGGAGAATAACATTGAAATATTATAATTTGGATAATGATGATATATTTCTTCATGAATTGAGTAGAAAAAAGACCTGTAGAATTGTTTGGAAAACAATAATTATAATATGCATAATTCTAACAAATGGTTGTTTGCACATTTTGAAGAATTAGGTGGTATAACCATATCAGTTCAAGGCAAGAATGCACATTTAATAAATGGATGAAGGAGAGGGAGACTTCAGTCATAATAAAGAAGCTAAAAGTCAAAATATCAGTGTTGGTAATGCAAAGACCGAATCAAATGGGCACAGGAGCAGAGGAGAACAAGAAACCTTAATAGAGATTGTGAAAGGCCTGAAAATAGAAGTGAAGAGTTACAAAGTAGACAATGAGAGTTTGATGAGATAAAAAAAATCATATAAATTCTCAAATAATGAAAATCCTAAATCAGTTGCATAGGTAAGCAAGGAATGGATCATACTTAAGGTAGGAGGAAGAAGAAAGATATCATGAAAGAAGATGTAACTACAAAAGAGATTCTCATTCAAGAAGTTCCATAAGAACTCATATACATCACTCACCGTCTTACTCAGCAAGGAAATGTTATGCATCTGAAGACTTCATAAGTAGTACAGAAGTGTCTCATGTTAGGCACCAAAGAAGAAGGCATGAATTGGACAGTTTGCAAGGAGAGTTGAGGAAGCTTAAGCCATCATACTTTGATGGTGAAAGAGAAAGGGAATATGATGTTGAGGCATGGTTCTTAGACTCGGGAGGTATTTTCAATTGCATAAATACTCCTCAAACCTAGAAGAAATAATTTCCACATGCCATTTACATGGGAAAGTTGATGTGTGGTGGGATCAACTGAAGCAAGTTGAGCACATTAATGAGAGTAGGATCACTTGGAAGTAGTTCAAGAAATATTTTTAGAAGGAGTACCTTTCAGAGAAATTATATGACAAGAATATGCACTTCTATGACAAGAAGAATATGAGAAGAGGTTCTTGGGATTGTTGAAGTATGTAGGATTTATCAAATATGAAAAAGTGAAGATACATAGGTTTTTAAGTGGACTGCCATCATTTTATAAAGACAAGATTCAATATGATGAGACTGGGACTTTGACTGAGACCACCAAGAAGGATAAGTACATGTATGAGAAAGGCAAGGGAAAAGAATCCATGCAGAAATATTGGAAGGAGAAGAAGAAGGAGAAATCTAATCAGACAATGAAGGGGTTCAAACCTCCTTTCAATAGGAACATCCCTAATAAAAATCAACAAGATCAATATACTAAGGATGAATCCAAGAAAGAGGATTCCTTGGGGAAAATATGAATACCACCAATCCAATGTTGGGGGTGCAAGGAAAATCACCTATACAAATATTTCCCTCACAGAGGAGATAAAGTGAAGACCATGCAGAACATCCAAGAGGATATAACAGTGGAGGACATGGGAAAGATATATGCGGCCTTAGAAGATCGAAAAGAAGAGTACCAATCCAATATGATCGAAGTGGAAGGTAATATCATTAATCATCATGTTGCTATTTTGATTGATTCAAGAGCAATTCATTGATACATTGACCCTAAAATAGTGGATAGATTACATTTGGAGAAAATTAAGCTAGGAAAGTTAAGTTTGGTTCAACTAGTAGCCACTGGAACCAAGAGAAGGATCAATGAGGTTGTAAGAAGTTGTCCAATAAACCTTAATGGAGTAAATACATTTTTTGATATGAATATCATCCCATTAGGATATTATGACATCCTAATTAGAATGGATTGGTTGGAACAGCACCATGCCATCCTAGATTGTCACAACAAGACCTTTACATGTCTTTACGAAGAAGGAAAATAGAGCATTGTGAAAGGAATTTCAAGACCCATTTCTATAAGGGAGATTTCATCCTTACAGCTGAAGAAATGTTTTAGGAAAGGATGTCAATTGTATGAATCTCATGTGGAAGATTCAGAAAAGAAAAAAGGGACAAGCCTTGAATATTTTCTAGTATTGCAAGAGTTTGAAGATGTATTCCAAGAAATACTAGGATTGCCACCAAAAAGGGAGATATATTTCTCTATTGATTTAGTACCAGGAATTTCCCCAGTATCAAAAACACCTTACAGAATGAGTACACTTGAGTTGAAAGAATCACAAATGCAATTGGAAGAGTTGTTGAAGAATGGGTACATATGTCCAAGTGTTTCACCTTGGGGAGCACTAGTACTCTTTTTCAAAAAGAAGGATGGAACATTGAGGCTATGTATAGACTTTAGATAGCTAAATAAATCTATTGTGAAGAAAAAATACCCTCTACCCAGAATCAATGACCTCTTTGATAAGATAAGAGCAAATATATTTTCAAAGAGAGACTTTTGATGTGGATACCATCAAGTAAGAATCAAGGAAGAAGATGTCAATAAGATAGCCTTCGGATCTAGGTGTGGACATTATGAGTTTGTAGTGGTGCCATTTGGATTGACCAATGCACCAGATGTATTTATGTGCTTAATGAATGGCATATTCAGAAATTATCTGGATAATTTTTCATTGTGTTATTGGATGACATACTTATTTATTCTAAGTTCGAGGAAGAGCATGAACATCACTTGAGATTGGTGTTACAAGTGATGAGGGAACATCAGCTTTATTCCGGTCTTAGTAAGTGTTTCTTTTTACCAAGAAAAAATCCATTATTTGGGTCATATTATTTTAGAACAAGGTATATCAGTAGATCCAGAAAATATTGAAGCCATTAGAGGATGGCTAACACCCAAGAATGTTTCAAAAATCATATATTTTGTTGTATTAGACAAATACTACAGGAGGTTTATAGCAAGGTTCTCTAATATTGTTCATCCCATCACTTCTTTGCAAAGGAAGGGAATTAAATTTGAATGGGTTTTTGAATGTGAAGATAATTTAATTTGTTAAAGGACTTACTTACTAGTGAACCTATTTTAAAGCTTATTGACCCAAATAATAATTCTGTGGTATGTACAAATGCATGCAAGGAAGGACTTGGTGGAGTCCTCACTCAAAATGGGCATCATTGGTTATGAGTCTAGAAATCTTAAATCACATGAGAGGAACTATGCCACACATGATTTGGAGCTTGTTGCCATAGCTCATGCATTAAATATGTGGAGGCATTATCTCATGGGAAAAAGATTTGAATTAAGGATGGACCATAGTGGTCTGAAATATCATTTTGAACAGCCAACTTTGAATGCGAGGAAAACAAGATGGATGGAATTTTTAAGTGAGTATGACTTTGACATCAATCATGTCAAGGGAAAATAAAATAAAGTTGTCGATGCACTCAACATAAGAGTACATCTCATGCATGCTATAGTTGTTAGTATACATCAGTCAGATTTAAAGAGCATAATTTTAGATGGTGGTGTTACAGATTAGCATTACCTACAGGTAAAAGAAATTTTACAGCAAGATGTACAGCAGAAAATTAAAGAGTGTGGGATTAAGGAAGATGGATTACTTGTGAATAAGAATAGAATTTATGTTCCTATTTTTGGGGAACTTAGGAATTTGGTATTAAATAAATGAATAATGGTTCATACTTTGGACATCCTGTTTACCAGAAAACAATTGCAGTAGTAAGAAGCCAATTCTTTTGGCCAGGAATGAAGAAGGATGTTATTTATTACATTGTGATATGTATGGAATGTCAGAGAGTAAAAGTTGAGCATAGACACCCAGTGGGTTTGCTTCAGCCATTGCCAATTCTAGAGAAGAAATGGGAAGTGGCAACCATTGATTTTATAACTAAATTACCCAGGATAGTTAGGCAACATCATTCCATAATGGTAGTTGTGGATAAATTGGCAGAGGTTGTTCATTTTGTTCCGGTGAAAATGACTCATATAGCAACTAATATTTCAGAAATTTACAAGAGGGAAATTTCTAGGTTGCATAGGATACCTAAGGCAATTGTTTCAAACAGAGATACAAAGTTTACTTGAAATTTCTAGAGGGGGTTATTTAAAGAATTTGGTAAAAATATGAATTTTAGCATAGCATACCATCCACAGTCAGATGGAAAGACTAAGAGACTCAACCAAGTGATTGAAGACATGTTGAGAATATATGTGATGGATAAACCATCTAAGTGGGAAGACTACTTACATTTGGTTGAGTTCTCCTATAATAATGGGTATCAAGATTCATTGAAGATGATCCCTTTTGAGGATTCGTTATTGATTAATTGGGTTGGTTTTCATTGATGTCAACCCTTGAAGAAAGTTTGGTAGTGAATTCTGGTAGCACAAAGGTTTGGGTAATGGACCCAAGTTTGTTTGATGGATAATTGTATGAGTTTTGATATATTTGCAAGTAAAACTATTCTATATGGATAGTACATGTCATGCCATTTCTGGTGGTATGTGGAACATCACATAACTCCTCATGGTTAGAGATTTATGGCCATGTGAAGTTGAAGAACCCTCATGAGTCATCTAGAAGCCCCAAAAGGTCAAAGTAGTCAAAGTGTTTGCAAAGAAGAAATTATTTAAATAATAAAGTGAAGTGATGAGTGTACTATAAGTCAAAGAGGATGCAAAAGAAATTATTTAAATAATAAACTTAATGGATAAATTATTAATTATGGAAAGTGGTTAAGTTAAGTGGACAAGTGGTTATAAGTGGGTTAACCTTAAAATAAGGAAAGTGGGTTAAGATGGTTAAAAGGTAACCCCTTGAGGATGTTACATGAAAGTATAAATAAGAGGTAAGGCTCTCTCATTTAATCACACTTGAATATCATTGAATATCTATTTTTGTGAAAGGTTATTTGGGCAGGTATTATTGATAGAGAAAAGTGCAGCAGGAAAACCACGCCAGAAAAAGTGCGGCAGAAAAAGTGTGGCAGGAAAACTACGGCAGAAAAAGTGTGGCGGGAAAACTGCAGAAAAAAATGTGTGGCAGAAAAAGTGTGGTAAAAAAATTGCAGCAGAAAAAGTGCGGCAAGAAAACTGTGGCAGAAAAAGTGCGGCAAGAAAAGCACGACAGAAAAAGTGTGGTAGGAAAACTACGGAAGAAAAAGTGAGGTGGAAAAAGTGCAGCAGAAAAATTGCAGCAGGAAAACTGCGGAAGAAAAACCACAGCAGAAACATTGCGACAGAAAAATCCCGGCAACAAAAGCGTGGCAACAGAACGCTACAAGAAGAAAAAAGGTATGGTTCTTATATGTGTAGTGTTGAATTTAATAATCAAGTTGAGGGTTTGCCTTGTAAATATGTTGGATTCCATCTTGGGAGTTTATGGCTTGTTGTAGAGTTGATCTGAGGCAGATCTAATGAAGTTTAGTATTGGTTCATGTTTGAGGGATTTTGGTTGAGGTATGTTGTTGAAGTTATTGGTACATATATAGGTTGTATAACAGTGAGGTTCTAGCATGTGGTTTGAGGTACAGACTTGTGGTACAGTGTTTGAGGTATATGTGATCAGATCATATTGGTTGATGAGTATATAGTGACAGGTTTCTCAGTGACATATTCAGTTTCTACATTTGGGTGCATGGTTGAGACAAGTAGTTGATGAGTTGGCACATGCATGAGGTGTATAGTTGATGATGTTGGTACATCTTGATGAGTCATAGTTTATGTTTATTTGATGCATGATTGGTACATATTTGGTGCACAGTTGATGCACTCGTTGATGGTACAAGTTGAGGTACAGTTTGGTGCATGTTTGATGCACGTGTTTATGGTACAGGTTGATTACAGGTTGTTTGGTACAGGTTGGTTCATGGTTGATGCACTTGTTTATGGTATAGGTTGATTACGGGTTGTTTGGTACATGTTGGTGCATGGTTGATGCACCTTTTATGGTACAGGATTATTACAGGTTGGTGCATGGTTGATGCACTTGTTTATGGTATAGGTTGATTACAAGTTGATTGGTACAGGTATACAACAGTATATCTCACAGTGATAGTGTGGCAGTGGTTCCATCATTCTACTTCTACATCAGGGTGGTTGGATGGGGCAAGGACAGGTGGTTGTAGCCACCTTCCTATTGTAGTCGGAGAACATAGGGGGTTGAATCCTCCTTTTGGTTGTATCCATAGAATTCAGGAGTAGGAGCTTCCTTCAGGTTGTAGCCTGAGAAACTAGGGGGTTGGAGCCTCCTTATGGTTGTAGCTAGAGAATTGGGGATTTGAAGCTTCCCTTAGGTTGTAGCCTGAGAAACTAGGGGGTTGTAGCCTCCTCCCAGCTGCAGCTGGAAAACAAAGGAATTTGGTGCTTCCAATGAATGTAATTCTTAAATACATATAAGAAAAAGAAGCATGTGGTTTTCTCTCGCTTTGGGTTTCCACGTAAAAACACTTGTGTATGTGTGTGATTGCTCATTTTTTCATTGTTTATTTACTCTACAACTATTGGATGATAATGTTACGTTGATATAACACTTTCATTTTGTGATTAAAAAGGATTAAATTGCTCTATTATTGATTC
>JASDQU010102622.1:46450-99475 GCA_032191745.1 Picea mariana | reverse complement strand
TTGGCTATCAGTTGCAACAGAATATGATAGTTCAAAAAGGGCAAAGACTGCAGCCAAGAAGGAATTGAAGAAGAATAAAAAAATAGCAATGGATTTCATCTAGGAAGGATTACCTGATCCAGTAAATGTTCATCATCCAAAGAACTTTGGGATAAGTTACATGACATATATTATTCACCCATCGCAGATTCAGAAAATGTCAAAAAGATGCAGATACAGGTCAAGAAGAATTATGTTCACCATGTCAAACAAATTCAAAAGATGCAGAGTACATAATCACCAAAGGTATGTTGTTTTGTTTTAATTGTGAAAAACGTGGACATATTGAAATAGAATTCCATGAAGGAAATGAGACAGAAAAACTAATTGAAAAGGAAGGCAATTATGAAACAGAATTGATTAGTGCTTTAGATGAACTAAGAGAAGAAAACAAGCCACTCAAGAAAGAATTGATGAACAAAAGGAAAGTGTTCACATTTTTTAAGAAGCCCAACAGGTCATCGAGAACTTAAGAACTCAGCTAGAAGAAGCCATAAAGATCGAAGAAAATCTTGAATATCAAAAGAATTATTTGGAAGCCAACATAGAAGCACAGAAAGAAGAAGCATAAATGAGAGAGAATATATTGACAGATCATCTTAAGGAAAGAACTAACGATCTAAACCAGTTTGAGGAAGAGTTTGGTCAAGAAGAGAAAGGACTTGAAGAAGAAATAATCACATTAAAAATCCATCTTGAAGAAGCGAAAAGAACAGAAGAAGTCATGAAGTCTTAGATAATGAAGAAACAAGAAGAGGTTGAGAAGCTTGAAGAAGAAGTTGTCACATTGAGAAGTAAAATCGTCAAGCTCAACAAGAACGTTGAAGAGACAAAAACATCCACATCAGTTATAGATAATGAAGAGAAGTACTCTAGGTTGCTAGAAAAGAATAATGTAGAAAATAGAAAGAGTTATGCAGAAGTACTCAAAGGAAGGAATCATGGTCAACCAGAATCTAAGAAAACTATTGAAGATACATCTTCAAGAAGACCATCCATATTCAAGCCACAAAGAAGCTTCAATCATGATCATGATTATTCAAGGAAAAAATTCAGAAGGACTACGCCACAAAAAAGATCATTCAATCTCAGGTATGCAAATTTCTTTTATGGTCATTGTTTTTATTATACTAACTTTGGACATAAGGTTGCAGATTGCAAGAATTATAAAAGAAATGTTCAAGCAAGAAATGCCTATGTGGCCCCACGTAACATTGAATGTTACAAATTCCATAACTATGTACACATAGCTAGTGATTGTAGAAGCATGATCGATACTTCCATGAAAGGGAACACTGATATCAGATGTAAGAAATTATGGATAAGAAAACATGAAGAACGTGTGAACAAATACCAGGTCCTAGAGATCGCAAGATTGGCAATAAAACAAGATGAAGAAAATTCTACTGAGAAAAAGAAAGATGTAAGACACAGAAAGGTTTGGAAAAAAACTGAAAGAAAACAAGGACATGTAAATAAGGAACATGTTCAAGAGATTGTACTTTCAGAAATTGTAGTGAAAGATGAATCCACGGATAGAAAGAAAAAAGTCATAGCTCAGAGAGATGATGAATCTACCACTGAAGATGATGATGAATACACATCAGATCAGGAATTGTTCTGAGCCATCCGGCTTAGAGACTCCCAGGTAACATAAATATTAGATAGGGGGATTCTATGCAATAGTTGTGATAGACCAAAGAACCATCCTTCGGGTTGCAGATTTTGAATAGACAAATCCAGAGGAGTCGGTTAGCAGAAGTACAATCAATTGTAGTAGTGAATACTTCATGATAGTATAGTGATAAATGGGTTAACATTATGGATAGTGTGTAGTAGAGTCTTGGACAGTATGGATAGAGATGAATTCATAAGAACACTTAATAGGTTTGGAAAAATATATGACAGTGGATGAGAGCATGGATTCATAGATTGGTTCAGAGACAAAAGAACATTATCATAATGGATGATAATTACACCGGAAATGGCTCGAACAATGCTAATGGATTCCAAATTCATAGATATTTTTTAGACACATGCAGTGCATACAAAATTTCACATTCAAAACAGAGTAATGCTCAGAAACAACAATGAAAGAACTCCCTGTGAATTATGGAAAGGAAGCGCAGACAACAACCTCTACATCAAGGTAACTCAAGGTAGTATTTTATTAATTGAAATTCATGTTGATGATATTGTTTTTGGAAGTACAAATGACAGGTTAAGCCAGAAATTTGAAAAGGATATGAAGAATTAATTTGAAATGTCATTACTTGGAGAACTATCCTTCTTTCTGGGTCTTCAGATATGTCAAAGAAACCAAGGAATTTTTAATTCTCAAACTAAGTATATCAGAGAAATGCTAAAGAGGTTTAGAATAGAAGATTGCAAACTAGTTACCACTCTTATGAAAACTAGTTGCAAGTTGAGAAAAGATGATGATTCAAAGTCTACATACCAGAGGAAATACAAGTCAATGATTGGTAGCTTACTATATGTGACAACATCGAGACCAGATGTAATGTTGGCAATTGGACAGGTGGCATGATTTCAAGAAGCACTAAAGGAATCACATGTATTAGCAGTGAAGAGGATTTTTGTATATCTCAAAGGAACAGAAGAGTATAGATTATGGTATCCAAAAGGAAAGGATCTATCACTTATTGCCTACACAAATGTAGATTGGGCAGGTTTCATTGATGACCGACGAAGCACCAGTGGAGCAGTGTTCTACTTGGGTGAGTGTTTAGTATCATGTCCAAGCAAGAAACAGTCATCAATATCCTTATCTACAGCCGAAGCAGAGTATATTGCAGCAGAAGCATGTTGTACATAGGTTCTATGGATGAAACAAACTCTGACATATATACAAGTTGAGTATTATGAGCCCCTTCCAATATATTGTGATAATACAAGCCCCATCTTATCAGAATCTGGACTAGGGGTCAAAATTTAGCCCAAAAATGAAAGTGTTCATAATTGCTTCAAAATGAACGGGTACGTAGGCCTCGTCCTCATCAACCCAACGCACTTTGAGAGGGTTCAAACGAACATCGAATGAGTGAAATACCATGTTCTGTTCGATTTGCCAAACAGGCAAAAAATTTGTTGATTGTACAGTCTGTACAGTTGACGTGGCAGGGGCCATACAACTAACGTGGCATGAACGTGTGATGGCGTGGAAGGTGATGATGTGGCAAGTGATGATTGGACAGTCGAGTGGCAGATGTGGGCAAATCAGCTTTCGACACGTGGCATTTATTGGCCAATATAGTGGTGCCACGTAACCTAAACATGGGCTGCCACGTGGTTGTTGGCCCTTGACCAAGTTTGAGGAACACTTGGTCATAATTGACTATTTTTTGACTTCAAAACCCTGTCAAAGATGGAGCACTAGGCGAAGTAGATATCACGGGACCTCGGTCCACTTTTGGGCCTCTTTTAGGGTTTTGGGTTAATGTAATGGGAAAGGGATATCGGCCTATGGGTTTACCCATGTTTAGGCCCACTTTTGTAATGTATAAATAGATACTTAGGAAATGTAAGGATGGTTGATGGCTTAGTGCTAGTAGTTGGATCTGTGTGATCGGATGTGGATTATAGATGCTCTATTCATGATTGTAAGAGCCTTACAGAGCTAAGTGCAAGTTGTTGTAAGAGATTGCAGAAGGCTTTGTGTTGAGGTGTAAGGAAGAAGGATCTAGCGAGATGCGCAAATCTTTTGTCCTATGTGAATAAGTGTTTTGAGTGGCTTTGTGTTGTAATTGATTGAAGACACTAATAAAGAAGAAGAGTTGGTGGGCGTAGCCCCAGGGTAGGGGTGAACCACGTAAATCTGTGTGTGATGCTTTGTGCTTCAGCTTGATGTGTTTATTTCTTCTTCTGTTGAGTGCCTTGATATATTTAGATAGATCTATTAATTCTTTGTGCTTCCTAGATGTATGTCAATAGTGGGATCTAACATGTATGAGAATGCTTAGTGTTGAACTACTAGATATGATATGATTTGCTATGGTTAAGTGTTGAAACAATGTACATCTGAGTATTCATCGTGAATCTCTGTGTCGTCTGCGAAGTATAATAAGGGTTAAATACTGATGAATGATCTATGTTAAGTGCCCTGTAAGGATAGAATCATAGATATGTGTCCCAGCTAAGGTTGCATACACCTGAGTCTTGCAACCACCCCTACCTCTACCTCGGGTGAGACTTCATCTGCTTCGCAGGTGTTGCCGAAAGGGTCGGTATTTAGGGCTTTGTTGGTATCCTCTTGAGCGTTGAACCCCAGGTCTGCCCCTGTGCCAACAAATGGTTTCATTGCCGGACCTGAAACTTTGATTGTTGGGAACTGAGGAAGAAGAAACTTTGTGCAAAAGAAAGCTCTGTGCGTAAATATGTCGCCCTAGTGCGCAGCTTTTTACTCAACCTGTGAAGCTTTGTGTCAGGAATAAGGTCAGATCTGAGGAAAGGAAGATCATATATGAAGAAAAGAAGCAATATTTGAACGCTCTGTGCTCTAAGAAAAGAAAAAGTGGGAATTTCTGAAAGAAAGAGGTCAGATCTGTAGAAAAGAGGTAATATTTGTAAGCCCTGTGCTCTAATAAAGGTAAGAATAGTTAAAATTTCTTAGAACTGGAAGCTTTGTGCTCTGTAGAAGTAAGATAAGTGAAAAAAAAAATCTAGAGCATGGATCTAGGTATGTTTGATAGATTCAGTCCTAGCTTAAAACCTAAGACATTAATAGAAGAAAGAAAGTTTGATATGAGTAGATCTGATAAGCATAATGATAGATATGGTATACCTATGCATAGAAAGAATGTTTGGACTAACAAATGGATGCAGGATCCTAGAAGGAATTTTTTGCAAGCTAACTACCATGATTCTGGTGTGAAATACAAAATAAATTGGGGATCATTTGAGAGAAAGAGAGGATTGACCCTATGTTACGGTTGCAGAAAACCATGCCATCTAGCTAAGGATTTCCCGAGTGGAAAACCCAGTTGTCTCTGTTGCAAAGATTTGGACCATGAAGTATTGGATTTCCCTAGAATGATTGCTAAGCTTGAAAGAATGAATCTGCATGAAGAAAACCCTAGGACAGCCCCAGAAATAGCAGAACCCCAGAAAGAATTAGAGAAATTATTAATACAGATGAAAGAAACCTTGAAGGAACATAAAGATTTCCACTTACCGGAGATCTTCAAAGAAAAGGAACAAATCGAAGTAAGACTAGGGGACTTCGACATTGACTGTATTCTTGATGAAGAAACACAAGTGAACATTATGCCTGAAAAAACCTGGGAAGTTATAGGGAAGCCTGCCATGATTCCTTCACTGGGAGGAATAGGACTATTCAGAGGAAAACTGGTGATGTTATGTGGAAAACTCGCTCGGATACCTATGATAGTCAATGGAACTTCGACAGAAGAAGATTTTGAGATTATCAAATTTATTGAGGACGGCACCCCATTCACTATGTTACTTGGAAAACCTTGGATTGAGAGAGATCAAGACAGAAAAAAGAAAGAAGAAAAGGTATTACAACAACAGAGACAAGAGCTAAAAGATTTCATGACCAGAAGGATCGCACAGTTGATTGAGGACCAGGAGAATAAATCAAATTTATTTGACACTAGAAGCTCAAATGTCAAAGAATTAGGGGACTCATAGAATATTGGAGTATCTGTACCAGATACAGACGAAGTAGTTCTCCTGAGTCTTGGGAAAGAACCTCAGCAGCACGAAGTGACTATTCCCAAGGAAAATAAGAACCAAATCGAGAAACGAACTATCAAGATGAAGCTCACGGGGAAGAAGGCTAGAAAGATAAGTAGAAAGAGAGCTTAGATCGACAGGCTACAGAGGGTTCTAGAGGGAACCCCTCCAAAATAAACTTTGCACAATTCGAGCTTTGTCAGGATAACAGAACAACAACATGGGTCACTTCGTCGTGGCGAAGCAATATAGCCATTGGAGGCTGATATACCCATTCAACTGCCGCCCCGATCGGATCGAAAAGCATTGATGGCTCATCACCAAACCGTTAGACCACACCATAATGGATAGAACCAGAGTTAAGGAAGCCCCATACCCGTTGCAAACAATCTATTATAGAGTTACTTACTTAATCCATCGTGCCATGCACAAAAGACACTTTTGCTAATCGTGAATTTGAATCCTCAGACTACCTAAATTATGAACCGTGATTACTCTTCCCTTACTCTCTACCTTACTATAGTATCTACGTTACTTTGAGAACCCGAGCTATTGATCCTAAGCGTATATGTCCGACGAATTTAGTGTAGTTGAAGAATCTATGAGAGAGGTATTTGCTAGCCTCAAAGCCGAAAGAGTCATGTTGGAGCGGGGATTGTCTACAAGTTTACAGGCATCATCGATGAGAGGAGTGCAAGCCTCCCCGTCAACTACTTGAGCAGAAACATCTCGAGCCAACGCAAAAAGAAGAACCAAACATAAGGACGATATGGCCAATGCGAAGTTGGTTCCATCCATCCTACCTTCTTACATACCACCTCTGAGCGGTGCAATAAACAGAGATAGTGTGCCTAGAGACTTTGAGTACACTCTAGTCACGGCGTACCTACCGAAAGGAGTACGCATAGTCTGCATAGATCACGACAAGATCACGGCCTTGAAGTTTAGTGACTTCAACCTGGGGGATCAAAAAGTTTACAACACACTTGCCCCACACAAGTACCTAACCAGAACCAAGGACAAGAATTCAAAGATCGTCCCTCAGCAATGGACGATGAACCTCGCGTAGTCTACTCTGCTCAACGTTATGAAGATACCGCACTTCGGTAGATGCCAGGAGGTGAATTCTTGTGTGAAGTTGTTGCTGGCAAGTTACCATGGAGGATACTTATGGTTGAACCGTCGCATAATAGTTGATCCAGCATTGATCAACCGGATCATCGAGCTTAGCATGCAGAGTCATGATCCCCACGATTACTATCCTGGGAAGACCACGGATCGCGCTCTTGCTCAGAAGATCGAAGAAGCCTATGGCGATGTTGAGAAAGGCGTGCGAGGCTACAAGGTAGCTTCTATTGAAAGTGGCGTAGTGCACCTCGCCTGTAAAGTGATCACAGGGAAGTTGGTACGCAAGAATCGACCCACGCAAGTATCCAGCTTTGTAGTCGACCTCGCAGGAAAGTGCGCAGAGGCACTACAGATGAACTAGGCGAAGTACCTGGTGAATCAACTAGAGATTGATTGCAAAAAATCCTAGGGCATGAATTTCATTTCAACTGGCTCTTGATACTTATAGCGTTCGTTGCATGGGAGCTACCGAAAGGTGCAACGTTCCCCGACATTGGACCCTTTGAACCACTGGCTATGAAGTTCAATACCCTATGGTACTCGAACGACATGAAAAAGCAGTGGAAATCCAATGTCGTATTTCATACCTACTACACCCAGTTGAAGCTCGCCATCCAGTCCGAGCCTCACATGACCCCGAATACTTTACACAGGTTTCGAACTTTGATAAAGTTCAGTGCAAACTGCCATTTTATATATCTGACAGCATGCACTAATGAGAACAAGGAATAGCTTCAGTCTTATTACACACTGACAGAAGAAGACCTGGAGGAAATCACCAAGGAATGGTCAGCGAACCTTCTTATTCCAACAAACCCCACAGAAGTGTCTGACATTGACAGCCCAGAAGCTGCACAGAATACACTTGGACCCAGTAAGACAAAGAAAATAAAGTAGACAAAGAAGGATGAGGATATCTAGGATGTAGATAGTAGATATGTAAGAATCGCATCCGTTACACCAGAGCAAGGAGGTAATGGCGAAGACTTAGAGGAAGTCGAACAGAGGCCATGAGACGAAGTAGAAATCATAAAGAAAAGGAAGGGTTTGCCTTCAAAACCTTCCTCCCGAAAGAAATCAAAATCACTCATGACTAAGATGAAGACCACGCTCACTCCAGATGACTTCATTTTTCTCGTAGCAGTTATGAACGAATCTTTAGAAGAGATAATAGAAAAACAGGAAGCTAAGCAAGAGACAATGTACAACAGAATCGAGATCGAACTCCAAGGAGTACAGCAAGATCTCCAGTCTAGCCGCGTGGTCTCCTCTGTGCCCCTGCCAGAAGGAACAATAGAAGAAGGAAATGAACCAGTTCAACTCCGCAAGATTGCTAACACAGTCGAAGTAGGCCTTCGGAAGGCACAGGAAGAAACAACGCAGGCCACCCAGGCCTTAAAGAAAACACAGTAGGAAATCCTCAAGCAACGTCGAGTTGCGCAACAAGAGAAGGAAACTCTCCAAGCGAAATTTGAAGAAGATAGAGCAAAGATTCAAAAAGAGAAAGAGCAGTTGCTCACGAAGCATATTGGGATTGAAGAAGCAGTCAACAGAGAATTTCTCTCTATGACCACCTTAGAACAGAAGGCAGAGGACCTCATCGAACGCCAAGTGATGACGCTTGCTGAATTTATTTAGCAACTTCAACAAAGAGTCGTGGACTTACAGCTTCAGACCATACCACAGACCCCACAAGAAGTGTGCGACCAGCGAGAAATAACTACCCGAAGCACCATAGAAAGGATTAAAGCACTCTCTGAGGAATGAAAACAGTTAAGTAGCAGAAGTGCACAGATCTACGAGAACCTAACCAAGAACCTAGAATTGCATAAATTGGAGTCACAACTCTAAGAGGCGAAGTACGACACTGAAAATCTACAGGTGCAGCTGAAGGCCCTATCACCTGTAGAGAGAATGAAGAGGTTTCCAAAGCAACGCACAGCCCAATAGCAGATTCGCATGCTTTAGAGTAAAGTAATGGAAGTCTCTCAACGACTTCAACCAGTGCAAGAAAAGGCATGCCAACTGTTCACTGAAGTTGAAATCCAAGGAGTAGAACTTGAACAACTTGTGAATATAGCAAAAAAGTGACTAGAAGGGTCGGTGAACGAGGCACTCATCCAAGAGTCCGTCGAGCAAGAGGCAGTAGCAATGCGGCAGGTCAAAGCAAATCGAGCCAAGCTCGAGGAATTCGAAGCGGAATTGGTCAGACCTGAGTGACTCGGGACGAGTCACAGGGGAGTGTTGGGGGGCTATTGGCCCTTGACCAAGTTTTGAGGAACACTTGGTCATAATTGACTGTTTTTGGACTTCGACACCCTATCAAAGGGAGCGCCAGGTGAAGCAGATATCACGGGACCTCGGTCCACTTTTGGGCCTCTTTTAGGGTTTTGAGTTAATGTAATGGGAAAGGGATGTCGGCTTGTGGGTTTACCCATGTTTAGGCCCACTTTTGTAATGTATAAATAGATACTTAGGCAATGTAAGGATGATTGATGGCTTAGTGCTAGTAGTTGGATCTGTGTGATCGGATGTGGATTATAGATTCTTTGTGCATGATTGTAAGAGGCTTGCAGAGCTAAGTGCAAGTTGTTGTAAGAGATTGCAAAAGGCTTTGTGTTGAGGTATAAGGAAGAAGGATCTAGCGAGCTGCGTAGATCTTCTATCCTATGTGAAGAAGGGTTTTGAGTGGCTTTGTTCTGTAATCGATTGAAGACACTAATAAAGAAGAAGAGTTGGTGGACATAGCCCCAGGCTAGGGGTGAACCACATAAATCTGTGTGTGATGCTTTGTGCTTCGGCTTGATGTGTTTATTTCTGCTTTGGTTGAGTGCCTTGACATATTTAGATATATCTATTAATGCTTTGTGCTTCCTAGATGTATGTCAATAGTGGGATATGACATGTATGAGAATGTTTAGTGCTGAAGTACTAGATATGATATGATTTGTTATGGTTAAGTGTTGAAACAATGTACATCTAAGTATTCACCACAAAGATCTATGTCGTCTGCGAAGTATAATAAGGGTTAAATGCTGATGAATGATCTATGCTAAGTGCCCTGTAAGGACAGAATCACAGATCTGTGTCCCAGCTAAGGTTGTAGACACCTGAGTCTTGCAACCACCCCTGCCTCTACCTCGGGTGAGACTTCATCTGCTTCACAGGTGTTTTCGAAAGAGTCGGCAGTTAGGGCTTTGTTGGTACGCTCTTGAGCATTGAACCCTGGGTATACCCCTATGCCAACAGTGGCACCCTGTGTTTTGTATGTTAAAACTTTATGGAGTTCATGGGGTTCAAACACCGGACCTCCCCCACCATATGAAAAGTCTTGGAAAAGGTTGGGCTGCCAACGCACCCCCGTAGTAGTGCTTACTATATAACGTTTGAATTTATTTTTAAATTCACATGTTTTGTATTTTGGCGCAAGTTTGGGTTGGGGCTTAGCCCCAGCCCCCGATTTTAACACTCATTCCCATATGACCACACCACAATGGAGTGTGTGCAGATTTTGTTCAAACGGCTAGCCATCTGCACCTGCCACTTGTCAAGCGGACAAGCAAACTTGTAACGGAGCCCCTTAACTTGCGTTGGGACGTGGCCATGGCCCCCATGCGCCCAACACCTCCACCTTTGGGGGACCTAATTTCTCTAACGGTGTGATAATTTGGCACATTTTGTGGAGATTCGCACATGTGCTAGGTTTAGGCATGGGAAACGCCCAGAAGCCAGGTTACTCACACAGGAGGTGCGTTTTGGTGAACTAGAGACAGCAAGCTTGAAGGAGAAAAATGGCAGGAGGCATATCTTCTTCATTTTTTGGCCAAATGAGGTGTCGAAAAATCCCAGCTAGGGGTTTTTGAATGTTCTGAATCTATTAGCACAGTTTTCAAAGGAATTTGGAGATTTCTATTGCATTTTTTTCTACCTTGAAGTTTCAGGGAGCTCCATGGAGCTTAGGGCCACCATTGAAGGAGGCCATGCTCAGATGAGCCCAAGTCTATTATATGTGACTAAATAGTCATTTTTGACTAATTGTTATGCTATGAACACATTGGGACAGGTTTCAGAGGCATTTGAGGACTTTTATAGGTGTTTTTTCCACAAGGAAGCTCAGGGAAGCTCAAGGCCACCAGTAGAAGAGGTCATGGCCGGATGAGCCATGGTCTGTTTTCAGATATCTAATAGTCATTTTTGGGGTTTTTATGTATTATGAACCCAATGGTACAGTAAGTAAATCCATTGGAGTTGAGCAGCAGATTTTAAAAGAATATTTGACAAACTAATCCCAGAGAGCCTAGTCCATTGATGGAGTCTCAAGGAGATGTAGCCCAGTTGGGGTGAACTCCTTTATCATCTTGTTATTGTTGTGAGCTTGTTGGTTATTATTTGTTGCAATTCAGTTGTTGTTTTATTATTTAAACAACATATTTAACCTTTTAAAATACTCAAACCTAAACACATAAAAGAAGCATAAACTTGACATATAAAACCTATTGCACAACTAAAACATTGAGCAAGGTCCTGAAGTTTTTATTTTAATGGAGTAGAGGGTGCTTTCATAGCAAAACAAGTCAGCCCCCTATTTTCAGATCACCATCAGTATCTCAAAGAACCCGGTGATGCAATCCAAGATGAAGCACATTCCAATCAAGTATCACTTTCTACGGGAACAGGTTGCAGAGAAGAACATCGGAGTTGAGTATATGGGAACAAAATAACAAGTGGCAGACATCTTTACAAAACCGCTTCCACGGGAAGCCTTTGAGTATCTACGCCAAAGAATCGGAGTAATTTCTAATCCAAAATGAATGCTTTTGAATTATTATCTTATATGTCTTAGATTAACACGAGGAAGCACCATAAAGAGGACAGTTCAAGTTGGAAGATCAGTTTTAGGAAGAGTTCAATTAGGGGTAGTATCCCCAAGGACACTTCAGTTAGGGGGAGTAGCCCTGGATGGAAAGATACCTTTTCCATTGATGACAAAGGGGGAGAGATTTATCATATGCAAAGGTAAATGCTTGGAGAAAGAGCACAGAAGCATGGTTCCAAGGGGAGTTATGGTCACAGGGGGATCATGAGTGATATGACTTCAGTATTTCATCAAAGTGTTTCCATCAATGCCAAAGGGGGATATTTTTGATTAATTGGGTTGGTTTTCATTGATGTCAACCCTTGAAGAAAGTATGGTAGAAAATTCTGGTAGCAAAAAGGTTTGGGTAATGGACCCAAGTTTTTTTTATGGATAATGGTATGATTTTTTATATATATGCAAGTAAAACTATTCTATATGGATAGTACATGTCATGCCATTTCCGGTGGTATGTGGAACATCACATAACTCCTCACGGTTAGAGAGTTATGGCCATGTGAAGTTGGAGAACCCTCATGAGTCATCTAGAAGCCCCAAAAGGTGAAAGTAGTCAAAGTGTTTGCAAAGAAGAAATTATTTAAATAATAAATTGAAGTGATGAGTGTACTATAAGTCAAAGAGGATGCAAAAGAAATTATTTAAATAATAAACTTAATGGAGAAATTACTAATTATGGAAAGCGGTTAAGTTAAGTGTGTTGGCGTCAGAAGTCACCCCTAGATTGCAGCAGGAGTAAGCCTGAGGCCCATCAGTTTAAATGTCACGATTTGTTGATAAAGGGTGATGGATGGAAGTAAACTCGGAACAATATCGTTCTAACTCAGAAACTAGGTCAGGCATGCACAAGCAGATGAGGTCTTGATTCAATTTCAGGCAGTAAGTTGTAATAAGGGCAAGTAGGAGGAAGACTTTTGTGAGGAAATGTGAAGGGTTGTTGTAGGCATCGGGCTTCCAAAAACCTATAGAAGAAAACTTTGAACACAAGAACCTCTTATATTCAAAAGCAAAAACACTAAAAGAACATAACAGCATTATAATAAATCCTTTATCATAACACAGTTATGACAATTCATGCAAATCATTCAGTCATGAACTCTTTCAGTATGAGATCGACAAGATGAAAAAGAGAACTACCTTACATTAAACAAGGAAATTTCATATACAGATACATAGCCAAGAAAACCAGTGCTTCATTAAAACAATACAGTCGGGAGCTCTGCTCTACCATCCATCCTTACATAAATACAAAAACTGAGTATATATACTTTTGTAAATTTGCCACCTTCGCAGTAGGAAGGTAACTGAGACATTAAATTCCAAATTAGCGTGTGTAGACTCCTCAATCAAACCTGGATGAAACTCCTTTGTCAGATGCCATCTTAACTTAGCATGGCTCTTGCAGAGGGACCTGCATACAAGGGTACCACGGGCTGATTGCTCCAGGCCTTTTCCACGCCCTCCATTTATGAGTTGAGTTGAGGTCTCAACCACCTACTCAATATTCATTAACTTCTTCTTCCAGGGAGGGTGGTCGAGACTGAAAACATTAAAAGAAACCCTTTGTTCTTTGGAGTCCCGGTAGCCGAAATGTTGAAATGGCTCTTGGGCGCTTTTCGCATTTCGTGTTTTGGGGTTTCGAAATGCAGTGGAAGAGAGTAACCCTTTGTCCTTTGAAGTCTCGGTATCTGAAATGTCGAAATGGCTCCTGGGCACTTTTCGCATTTTGCGTTTCGGGGTTTCGAAATATAGTGGAAGAGAGCAACCCTTGGTTCTTTGAAGTCCCGGTAGCCGAAATGACAAAATGTCTCCTGGGAACTTTTCGTGTTTCACGTTTTGGGGTTTCGAAATGCAGTGGAAGAGAGCAACCCTTGGTTCTTTGAAGTCTCGGTAGCCGAAATGTTGAAATGGGTCCTGGGCATTTTTTCGCATTTCATGTTTCGGGGTTTCGAAATGCAGTGGAAGAGCAACCCCTTTGTCCTTTGAAGTCCCGATAGTCAAAATGTCGAAATGGCTCCTGGGCGCTTTTCGTATTTCGCATTTCAGGGTTTCAAAATGCAGTGGAAGAGAGCAACCCTTTGTCCTTTGAAGTCCTGGTAGCCGAAATTTTGAAATGGCTCCTAGGCACTTTTCGTGTTTCGAGGTTTCAAAATGTAGTGGAAGAGCAACCCCTTTGTCCTTTGAAGTCCCGATAGCCGAAATGTCGAAATGGCTCCTGGGCGCTTTTCACATTTCGCGTTTTGGGGTTTCGAAATGCAGTGGAAGAGAGAAACCCTTTGTCCTTTGAAGTCTTGGTAGCCAAAATGTCGAAATGGCTCCTAGGCACTTTTCGCATTTCACGTTTCGGGGTTTTGAAATGCAGTGGAAGAGAGCAACCCTTTGTTCTTTGAAGTCCCGGTAGCCGAAATGTTGAAATGGCTCATCATTTTGTGATTTTGGCCATAAGAGATGAGCTCATGCGCCAGACCTCGTGCAACTCTGCGACTCAAACTTACCCGATGATCGTCGATCTGCTCCATCTGTGGATCCTCATCGTTGAAAACAAAATGCCTGCTTGCTTGATTTTATGCCCAAAATGGACTTCTTCAGTGTGTTGCACTCGACGCTCATGACTTGCAAGAATTGGCGCTAACATTAGGCTCCATGGGGGATAGATTTGTCCCTGCAATGCTCTAAGAACTCCTTTTGCAGTTCCAGTTGCCTTTTGTTGGGCTATGGAGTTATTTATTAAGCCGAAAATAAACATAAAAGCAATAACAACAATATTTACAAAAACAAAGGAGTCGTCTAAGGCTCAAACAAAACATTTCTTCAGGAAATGCCCATTTACTGGGTCGTTAAAAACTTCTTCACCCTCCAAATCCTGCAACCTGTATGTGTTATTTAAGAATACTTCAGAAATTTTGAAGGGCCTGATCCAGAGGGCATCAAACTTGTTGTGTTTTCCCCTATCCTGCCTGGGTGCATCCCACTTAAGCACCAAATCTCCTAGCTCGAATTCCTCCTTTATAACCTTCCTGTCAAAGGCATTCTTGATCTTATGCTGATGAATATGAGCTATGTCCATCACCTACTCCCTAATCTATCGTAGTTCCACCACTTAATGAATTATTCTGACCATATGGTATGGCTCTCCTTCATGATCTTGAAAGAATTTCACTACAGGTAAAGCGAGCTAAGTGGGAAACACAGCCTCCATCCCATAAATAAGTTGAAAAGGTGAGGTTCCCAGGGACTTTTTTGTTGTCACTCGATCGGCCCATAGAGTGAATTTGAGCTTTGAATCCCAGGCCCTCTTATTGTCTTCCAATAATCTTTTAATAAGTTTGATTAGACTTTTATTGGAAGATTATGCCAGTCCATTTCCTTGAGGATAATAGGGAGTGGAGTGAATTAGTGAAATATCGAACTACTCATAGAACTTAACCAGAGGATCAGACTTGAAAGAAACAGCATTATCAATGACAATTATACTGGGACAGCCAAATATAGCTATGATATCCTCCAAGAAGCTGATAATCACCTTGTGCAAAACACTCCTGGTGGGGGCAGCTTCTATCCACTTGGTGAAATAGTCTATTGCAGTTAGCATCCATCTATGTTGGCCACTTGAAGGAGGATGAATTTCTACAATGAAGTCCAACCCCCACTGTTGAAAGGGTGTTGAAGCTACTACAAGATTTAGTGGCAGAGATTTGAGCTGATGCTTTCCTGAGAACCTTTGGCATTTGATGCAAGTCTTGACTTCTCTGCAAACATCAGTGAATAAGGTGGGCCAGTAGTACCCAGCCCTGAGAATTTTGTGGGTTGTGATCTTCCATAAATGATGCCCTTCACAAAGGCCGTTGTGGAAATCAAACATAACTTTATGGGCTTCTTGTGGATTTAGACACCTCAGAAACAGCCCTAAAGGATCTCTCCAGTGCAAGGCTTGGTCAATAAGGAAATATCTGACCGCCTTGAGCTTTAAATCCCTTGCCTTTCTTTTTCCCATTCCATCAGGAGGCTTCAACTCTTGCAGAAAGTACAAAATGTCTCTGTACCAGGTGCATTCTGCTAGTGATAAGCCACCCTGAAAGCTTTTGTTGGGTGACTCAGCTTGTTGATTTCCTAAGAAAGCGTTGATGAAGCTAACCCCCAAGGCCTTGCAGTTGGATTCATCCAATAGCTTGGCTAAACCCTGCCCTTTTACCAACTTGGTGGGCTTTATCTCCAGGTCAAACTCTAGCATCTTGGTAATCCATTTACCTCTTCTCCCATCTATGTCAGGTTGTATAAGGATGTCCTTCACAGACGTTGAAGGAACATATGCAGTCACTCTTGAGTGCAAGACATAGACTCTGAAAGCTTTGAGAGATTTCACCAAGGCATATGCCTACTTCTCCATGATCTCATTCCTGATTTATGCATCTCTTAATACCTTACTGAAGAAGGAAATGAATTTCTCTCGCCCTTCCTCATTTTTCTGCAATAAGACCATTGCTACTGTATCAAAAGAAGCAAAAGAAAAAATTAGGAAATCCTTGGAATAATCAGGACTGATCAGTATAGGTGCCTCAGTCAATGCCTTTTTTATTTGGACAAAATATTCCCTGGGTTCAGCAGTCCATTTTACTTAATTTCCCTTTCTAAGCATGGCTTTGATGTGTTTCACCAACTCAGCAAAATTTGAGACGAACCTCCTCAGAAAGTTAATCTTCCCTAAAAAAGCCTGAACTTCCTTTTTAGATTTGGGAAGTGACAGGGTCTTAATTGCCTCTACTCTGTTGGGATCAATTCTCACTCCCTTTGATGATACTATATGGCCTAACAGCTTCCCCTCCTTCATAGAAAACAAAGATATCTTGGGATTTAAGGATAGGCCAAACCTCCAGCACTTCAAGAAAACTTTCCTCAAGTGACAGCGGTGCTCTTTATCAGACCTGGAGAAGACTATGATGTCATCCAGATAGATCACCACAAACTGATCTTTCTCCCCAATGAAGGCTATGTCCATGGCTCGCTGAAATGTTGCTCCTGCATTCATTAATCCAAAAGGCATTTTGGCATACATGAATGTGCCCCAAGGAGTGGTGAAGGTTGTTTTTTCTCTGTCCTCGGGCATCACTGATATCTAATTATAGCCAGAAAAACCATCAATCATGGATATCCTAGATGCACCAGTTACCCTCTGCAATATGTGTTCCATGTTGGGCAAAGGATAGTTGTCTTTCTTTGAGCTCCTGTTCAGGTTTCTGAAATCAACACAGAGCCTGATTTCTCCATTTTTCTTCCTCACCGAGACCAAATTGGCCACCCACTCAGAATATCTCAAGGGGACAATGATTTGGGAATCTAACAAATTCTTCACATCTCTCTCCATGACAGGCAACAACATGGGATTTATCTGTCTTAGATTCTGCCTAAATGGTTTAGCCTCTTCCTTCAGTGGGATCTTGTGTTCAATGGAAGTTGTGTCATATGTCTTGAGGTCTTCATAGGTACATGCAAACACAGCAGCGAATTCCCTTAATAACTCGATATATTCGGCCCTCTACTCTTTGGTCAAATCGCTTGACAACTTGACAAACTTAGGCTCCTCCTGTGTGTCGATATTGCACTCCGCTATATCAACATCTCCACTTGAAACCCTACCCTTTACTACCACATCATTCCCATCAAACAGTCTTTCTAAAGGGACCAGTCCCTTTGGAATGTGATTGCTAGGAAAATGAATAATATGGTGATTATCAATTTTATTTAAAAGTACCTCAGGGTGAGGGTGACTTTCGAGATCAGGATCCTAATCAATGTGCAATGCAGAAAATTCATCGACAGACTGAAGAAATTTTTCGATTTCAAGATTGTCTTCGAATACCTTCCAATGCCTGATATTGTCTGGAACAGATGGCCTATATCTTATCTCGACCCCATATTTGATCTTAGGTGGCGGAGGGATCTTGAACAGACTAGCTGAGACAGCTAAGGAATTGGCCAAAGTATTTTCCTCTCTTGGAATAAAAGAAATGTTGAAACCCAAGAAGAAATTATCAATCAGGTCCCACACCTCGTTTGTGTAACTCCTAGGCCGAGGATGCTTAGCCCGATAAACATTCCTGAATTGCTGGATTATCAACTCAACATCTTTGAACACTGCTACCTCCTCAATTCCCCTTTCTTTTGCAGCCCTCATACCCAGAACAAGAGCTTCATATTCTGCCACATTATTGGTAGCTTCAAATTCTAGCTTGTATGACAGAGATATGGTTTCCTAACAAGGTGACACAAAAACCACTCCAACGCCAGCGCCTTCACTAGAAGAAGCTTCGTCGAAGAAAATTTTCCAAACAGAGGTGGTTGGAGGAGGTATCTTGTGGTTAAATATGGGTTGCTTTCTGATTTGAAAAGGGGCTTCAGGAGTCTCAGTGATCTGCAATAAACTAGACCCCAAATCAGTGTCAAGTGCAAAGATAGGATGATTGGTGGGGTCTGCTTCGTCACTAACAATGTAGGCTAGCTGAGCTTCTCTATACAACCTCCTGTATTCCCCTCCAAAGACTGGAATGGTGGCATATGTGAGATCCATCTATAATGTTCCTCCAAGTTTCTTAATCCAAGATCTTGACAACAACATGTCGAACTTGGGAGGAGCATCAACTACTACAATGTCCATTACCACACTCTTCATTGGCAGCTGAAATAAAGATACCACTAAATCTTTGATGACTCCAAGGCATTGCACGCTCCTTGAATCAAAAGAGTACAAATCGTGATAAGCCTTTGTCACTTCCAGTCCCAATTCTTCCATGACTATTTTGGGCATAAGGTTGTGGGAAGCTCCTGAATCCATGAGGCAATTATGCAGCACCTTATCATGTATGTTCGGGGATGTGTAGAAGGGAGGGGACGAATCATCCCTATCTTCTACCATGGGACCTAGGATGACGGCTGGCTTTTCATCTTGAAGATTTACTGAGTCTAAGGAACGCTGGGGAGACTCAAATTGTAGCAGTTTGGAGAGGGACCTTTTGAAATCTTCATTTTTAACTAGTTCTAAGAGGGGTACGGGAATTCTAATCCTTTAAATTTCATGCTCAAAACTAAAGGAGGAAAGAGGCTTAGAAGCTCTCCTTACCTCAGAGACAGGTTCTTTGGTTGTTGGCGAAGTATTCTGAGTTTTCTTCTCTTTAGTAGTGATTGTTGCAGGTTTAGCAGGTTTTTCTGCTATGAGAGGCTAATCATGGCTATCAAAATTCTCTTCTTTCTTCTTTGACCTGAGATGATACCTGTTAGGAGTGTTGTTGGCCTTTTCCCCTTTACCCAACTCATTGACTTGATCATTCATAAGGGATTCTTCATATATAGATTGAGTCAAATGGAGAAAAGGGAAAGTGTCTTCAATATAGTGAATTTCAAGGTCGATCTCATCTATCTCCTCTCCTTCCTCATGAGCAACTAGGTTATTTTGGAGAGGGTTTTGAATCCTCTACTCATCTCTGTCTTTGCTCCTTTGTTCCCTTGGAAAATCCTGTGGCACATTGTTGTTAGGCCTCCTGAAGCCTCTGTTATCAGTATTTTGGGGATTTTTGTACATGGGCTTCCCTTCTAACTCCCACCTTTCCATTCTAGCCGAAAGCGATTTTATCACTTTAGTTACCTCGTCCGTATGAAGGGGAAGGGGAGCGGAATTGGATGGGGAGGCTTCAGGTCTCTTCCTGGATATGTCTCTATCATCCTTATTCCTGAGTTGGTCAACAGCCAATATGTTAGATTCTACTTCCACGGTTGCATCATGCATGTGAGCCAGAGTAGTGGCTCTCCTTTCCCTCAACAGAAGGCAAAAATCGGGATCAAAAGCGCTAGCATAAGTGATCTTAGCAGAGGCTTCTGAGGGCTTTATTTCAGCGGGGATCTTATTGTACATTTTATTGAATCTCTTGGAGAAATCAGAGACAGACTCTCCTTCCTTTCTCTTCAAAGACCCGAACTCTGTCATGTAATACATGAAGTCCTTTTTGTCTCCCCGTTGTCTCAAAAAGGCATTATCCAAAGCCTCAATCCCATTGACAGATCTAGGAGGCAGGGCCCTAAACCACTTTCTAGCCTCGCCTTCAAGGCTATGGACGAAAATTCTCATCCATACGTTTGCATGCATGATAACATGATCATCTGTAAAACTGTAAAAGGCTTCAAGGTGTTCTTCTATAGTTATGTCTCCTTCGCCTGTAAACTTGGGCAGCTGCTTAAGGTAGCCATCTGCTGGAAGGGTGTTGAGAGGATGAGGTAACAAAAGGGGAGCATACCTAGCAGCTATTATAGCCTCCATTCTGGTCATGGGGGAATTTTCTCCTGCCATAGGAATATTAGGTGGAGGAGAACTCAGAGGAGAAGGAGATTGAACAGGGGATACTGGAAATGATCTTATAGGTGGACGAGGAAACAATGGGGGATTCGGAGAGAAGGCTAAGGGGCTCGAGTCAGCAGATGCTTCTCTCTGTGTAGTAGCAGCAACAGTAATAAGAGGAGGGGTGGTAAAGCTAGGGGTGGGGAAATATTCTATGGTCCTAGGTCTACGCCAAGGTACATCTTCAGGGGAGAGGGGAGTGACAAGGATTTCTCCCTCCAATCCCAGACCAGGAGGGGAGAACTCAGTAGGAACACTTCCGAAATTCAAGAAATGGGAAACTTCAGAAAAAGGTCTGCTAGAAAGCTGAGAAGAAGAAAATGGAGTTCCTACAAAAGGAGATGGAAAAATACTTGGTTCGGCGGTGGAAGTTTCTCCTTCAGAGGCCTTTCCTTTTCTAAAAATCACCTCCGGATCAGCTTCAAGTGTAGCTAGCGGCAGCTATGGATGGGACCGCGTGTGTCTACCTCTGGAAGCCACAACTAAACAACAAGTTCGCCACAGTGGAGTCTCCAGGTGCACAGTAGCAATCTCGTAGGGCTCTGATGCCTGATGCACCTTCAGAATAAGAGGCTTGATGTCGTTCAATCCCAGGGAAAATTTTCAACTTCGTCCCCAGCAACGGCGCCAAAAATGTTGGCGTCAGAAGTCACTCCTGGATTGCGACAGGAGTAAGCCTGAGGCCCATCAGTTTAAATGTCACGATTTGTTGATAAAGGGTGATGGATGGAAGTAAACTCGGAACAATATCGTTCTAACTCAGAAACTAGGCTAGGCATGCACAAGTTGATGAGGTCTTGATTCAATTTCAGGCAGTAAGTTGTAATAAGGGAAAGCAGGAGGAATACTTTTGTGAGGAAATGTGAAGGGTTGTTGTAGGCATCGGGATTCCAATAGCCTATAGAAGAAAACTTTGAACACGAGAACCTCTTATATTCAAAATCAAAAACACTAAAAGAATATAACAACGTTATAATAAATCCTTTATCATAACACAATCACGACGATTCATGTGAATCATTCAATCATGAACTCTTTCAGTATGAGATTGACAAGATGAAAAAGAGAGTTGCCTTACATTAAACAAGGAAATTTCATATACAGATACATAGCTAAGAAAACCAGTGCTTCATTAAAACATTACAGTCGGGAGCTCTGCTCTACCATCCATCCTTATAGAAATACAAAAACTAAGTATATATACTCTGGGCAATTTGCCACCTTCGCAGCAGGAAGGTAGTTGAGACATTAAAGTCCAAATTAGCATGTGCAGTCTCCTCAGTCAAACCTGGACGGAACTCCTTCGTCAGACGCCATCTTAACTCAGCATGGCTCTTGTAGGGGGGCCTGCATACAAGGGTACCACGAGTTGATTGCTCCATGCCTTTTCCATGCCCTCCATTTATGAGTTGAGCTGAGGTCTCAACCACCTGCTCAATATTCATTAACTCCTTCTTCCATGGAGAGTGGCAGAGACTGAAAACATAAAAATCAACCCTTTGTTCTTTGGAGTCTCGGTAGCTGAAATGTCGAAATGGCTCCTGGGTGCTTTTCGCATTTCGCGTTTTGGGGTTTCGAAATGCAGTGGAAGAGAGCAACCCTTTTTCCTTTGAAGTCCCAGTAGCCAAAATGCCGAAATGGCTCCTGGGCACTTTTCGCATTTCACGTTTCGGGGTTTCGAAATGCAGTGGAAGAGAGCAACCCTTGGTTCTTTGAAGTCCCGGTAGCCGAAATGTCGAAATGGCTCCTAGGCACTTTTCTTGTTACGCGTTTCAGGGTTTCGAAATGCAATGGAAGAGAGCAACCCTTGGTTCTTTGAAGTCCCGGTAGACGAAATGCCGAAATGGCTCCTGGGCGTTTTTCGCATTTCGCGTTTCGGGGTTTCGAAATGCAGTGGAAGAGAAACCCCTTTGTCCTTTGAAGTCCCGGTAGCCAAAATGTTGAAATGGCTCCTGGGCGCTTTTCACATTTCGCGTTTCGGGGTTTCGAAATGCAGTGGAAGAGAGAAACCCTTTGTCCTTTGAAGTCTCGATAGACGAAATGTCGAAATGGCTCCTGGGCGCTTTTCGCATTTCGCGTTTCAGGGTTTCGAAATGCAGTGGAAGAGCAACCCCTTTGTCCTTTGAAGTCTCGATAGCCAAAATGTCGAAATGGCTCCTGGGCGCTTTTCACATTTCGCGTTTCGGGGTTTCGAAATGCAGTGGAAGAGAGCAACCCTTTGTCCTTTGAAGTCCCGGTAGCTGAAATGCCAAAATGGCTCCTGGGCGCTTTTCGCATTTCATGTTTCGGGGTTTCAAAATGTAGTGGAAGAGAGCAACCCTTTGTTCTTTGAAGTCCCGGTAAACAAAATGCCGAAATGGCTCATCATTTTGTGATTTTGGCCATAAGAGATGAGCTCATGTGCCAGACCTCGTGCAACTTTGCGACTCAAAATTACCCGATGACCGTCGATCTGCTCCATCTGTGGATCCTCGTCGTTGAAAACAAAATGTCCGCTCGCTTGATTTTAAGCCCGAAATGGACTTCTTTAGTGTGTTGCGCTCGACGCTCATGAATTGCAAGAATTGGCGCTAACAAAGTGGACAAGTGGTTATAAGTGGGTTAAGCCTAAAATAGGGAAAGTGGGTTAGGATGGTTAAAAGGTAACCCCTTGAGGATGCTACATGAAAGTATAAATAAGAGGCAAGGCTTTCTCATTTAATCACACTTGAATATCATTGAATATTTATTTTTGTGAAAGGTTATTTGGGTAGGTATTATTGATAGAGAAATGTGCGGAAGGAAAACCATGGCAGAAAAAGTGTGGCAGAAAAGGTGCAGCAGAAAAAGTGCGGCAGAAAAATTGCAGTAGAAAAAGTGCAGCAGGAAAACTGTGGCAGAAAAAGTGCGGCAAGAAAAGCGCAACAAAAAAAATGTGGTAGGAAAACTGCAGAAGAAAACGTGTGGCGGGAAAAGTGTGGCATAAAAAGTGCGGCAGAAAAATCGCAGCAGGAAAAGTGTGGCAGGAAAACTACAGAAGAAAAACCGCAGGAGAAAAAGTGCGGCAGAAAAATCGCGGCAGCAAAACCACGGCAACAAACCACTACAAGAAGAAAAAAGGTATGGTTTTCATATGTGTAGTGTTGAATTTATGAATCAAGTTGATGGTTTTCCTTGTAAATATGTTGGATGCCCTCTTGGGAGTTTATGGCTTGGTGTAGAGTTGATCTGAGGCATATCTACTGAAGTTTAGTATTGGTTCATGTTTGAGAGCTTTTGGTTGAGGTATGTTGCTGAAGTTATTGGTACAGATAAAGGTTGTATAACAGTGAGTTTCTAGCACATGGTTTGAGGTACAAACTTGTGGTATATTGTTTGAGGTATATGTGATCAGATCAGATTGGTTGATGAGTATACAGCGACAGGTTTCTCAGTGACATATTCAGTTTTTACATTTTGGTGCATGGTTGAGACAAGTAGTTGATGAGTTGTCACATACATGAGGTGTATAGTTGATGATGTTGGGACATCTTGATGAGTCACATCTTATTTTTATTTGATGCATGATTGGTACATATTTGGTGCACGGTTGATGCACTCGTTGATGGTACAGGTTGGTGCATGGTTGATGCACTTGTTTATGGTATAGGCTGATTACAGGTTGTTTGGTATAGGTTTGTGCATGGTTGATGCACTTGTTTATGGTATGGGATTATTATAGGTTGTTTGGTACAGGTTTGTGCATGGTTGATGCACTTGTTTATGGTACGGGCTTATTACAGGTTGTTTGGTATAGGTTGGTGCATGGTTGATGCACTTGTTTATGGTACATGCTTATTACATGTTGTTTGGTACAAGTTGTTGCATGTTGGTGCACTTGTTTATGGTACAGGTTTAGAACAATATATCTCACAGTGATAGTGTGACAGTGGTTCCATAATTCTACTTCTACGTCAGGGTGGTTGGATGAGGCAAGGACGGGTGGTTGTAGCCACCTTCCGGATGTAGTTGGAGAACATAGGAGGTTGGATCCTCCTTCTAGTTGTAGCTAGAGAATTGAGGAGTTGGAGCTTCCTTCAGGTTGTATCTTGAGAAACTAGGGGGTTGGAGCCTCCTTCTGGTTGTAGCCAAAGAATTGGGGAGTTGGATCTTCCCTCAGGTTGTATCCTAAGAAACTAGGGGGTTGGAGCCTCATTTCAATTGCAGTTGGAAAACAAAGGAATTTGGTGCTTTCAATGAATGTAATTCTTAAAGACATATAAGAAAAATAATTTCGTGGTTTTCTCCCTCTTTGGGTTTCCACGTAAAAACACTTGTGTATTGTGTATGTGTATGATTGTTCATTTGTTCATTGTTTATTTACTCTGAAACTATTGGATGATAATTCTACATTGATATAACACTTTCATTTTGTGGTTAAAAAGGATCAAATTTCTCTATTACTAATTCACCCCCCTCTTAGTAATCCAACATTTGTATGGTAGAAAATGCACTACTCCAATGAGTTGGGACAACCTAGTAGACAGAATAGTACTTGGGTCAAAATTGTTCAAGGACATGGAAGACCAGATGGTTAGAATTAAGAAGAGTTTAAAGGCAGCTCAAGATAGACAGAAAATTTATGCAGATAAGAATAGGACATCTAGAGAATTTAAAGTGGGGGAGCATGTTATTTTAAAATTGAATCCCAAGAAGAGCTCCTTGAAGTTGGGTAGATGTACAAAGCTAGTAGCCAAATTCTGTGGTCCATTTAAAATTTTCGACCGAATAGGACTAGTTGCATACATGCTTCCATGAATGTGCATAATGTATTTCATGTCTCTTTTTTGAAAAAGTATATACATGATCATAACCATGTTATTTATTGGCATTTGATTCAGCTAGAACATGAGGGAGACTTTCAGATCCATCCAGTGTGCATATTAGACAGAAAAGTCAAAATGCTCTGGAATCGAGCTATATAGATGGTAAAACTCAGTGGACCTGCTACAGCCCTGAAAATACTACATGGGAGCATGAAGATTCCATGCGGACAGAGTACCCACGACTTCTTGAATAAATTTTGAAATTTTGATTTTTGTTTTGTATATGCACTGAGGACATTGCCAAAAGAAGGGGGAGAGGAATGTAATATCCCAGTTTTGAGTCCCCATATGAAATAATGTATTTTTTTTATTTGATGAAACGCTAGAGTGCCCAAACAATTAAAAAGACCAGTGTGCCTAGGAAATGTAATGTTATGTGTTGTCGCAAGAGTTGACTCTAGGTTGTAATAGAGCCAAGCCTTAGCACATTTTGAAGAAAATAATAATTGTTGATTGATCAATTATTCAGAGGCTTCTAGAACTAGGTCTGAACAAGCCTTTCAATCATTACAAATCAGAAACAAAAAGGCATGACCTCGTCTGCTAAATCCTTTAGATCATAAGCATGGATAGAAGGAGTTAGATAAACAAAACTGAAACACAAAACCAGGTATCTAACAAGGATAAATCTGACCTTCCCTTCAGTGGACGAATGATGATGAATTCATTTAAGTTGTCTTCAGTAATCAAGCATTAATATCATATTGCAGGTCTTGTTTTGTTCATATCCAAACAGAGGAAAAACTGCTCTCAAATATATGCTTTTAAAGTTAACTACAACAGAAGTTTCACTTAATTGTAGTTATTACAACCTAGATGAATAAATGAATAGAAGAAAAAGAACCAATGAGAATATCATAAACAAAACACAGGAAACAAATGATTTAAACCAACAAGGCTTATAATCTCTTTGTTTTGCATAATGTATTTTTGAAAGAAACTTGCATTAAAAATCCCAGGCCAAAAGTATCTTAGGTTGTTCCCCCTTTACATTCAACCATTTCACATATATATAAAAATTCTCTGAAAGCCAATCTCTAACAAATTATTTACAAATCTAGAAAAATGAAAAATCTCTTCCACAAGATCTAGGACAGGCTGCACGATGTCTCGAGTAGCTGTAGTTGTTTTGTGGATTCGTTGGTAGATTTGTTCTGCTTCTAGGTGTTCAACAGAATCTCGACGCCTCAAAATCCTTCTTGACTACTAATTCTTCTCGAAATCTGGCAGTTGCTTGACTGATCGTTAGAGGAGACTTCGAATGATCACATTTTACTGAAGGCTCTACCACTTGTAACCTTCCTGGAAACAATGTTGATATATCTCCTCTGCTGCCAAGTGTATAATAAATCTCTTCAAATCTGGAATGCTGGAAATTCCATGCCACTTGTGATTTCCATCCTAGAAATGCTTGATTTCACACTGTTTGAATTGTTGGAAATGGCCATTTAAATGATGAATTAATGCCACATGTAACAACTAATCACTTAACTTCAAGGAATTGTTTTACAAAAAAATGACATGTGTGTCACTTTGATCATTCTCTAATCTCGGGCTCAATCAGCTAGAAATAATATTCAACTAATCAAAAGAAATCTTTGAGTCATCACAAGAAATCTGAAGATAACTCATATCCTTAGAAATTAGGGATTGAGTTCTACTTGAAATTATACACTTGAACTAAGTTCCACCTTCACTTATTGAGAGGGTTAAATGAGCTCTTAATGACAAGTCACCATCTGGTCCCTAAAAGTCTCCAGCTAGGTCAAAATCTGACTTTTAACCACAATTGGAGCAACCAGGAATCTATAGGAAAGTTTGCAGTGCACACTGTTTTTGTCTCTTCTTCATACAAAATTACTCTGTAAGGTTGGATCTGCTTAATCATTTGTACTTTGTTGATGTTGCTGACTGTTGTAACACATTTCTATGTCCGCTTAATCTGCCATGCTTTGTTTCTTTCCATGAGAGACAAATCTAGTATCCTTCACATTAGTGATATAGCTTTGTTGCAATAAGAAGGGCTTATTGAAGCCCTTCTTGTTGTGTGCTCACTATCCATCAGCTTTTAAATATGCCCTTAAGACATTCACCAAATAGCCCAAAACTAAGAATTATGCAGCTTGAAATCCACAGGTACAAGTCCACCTCCAGTCATTTCTCAAATATGTCTCTGGCATTATTATCCATATGTAAATTCTCATTGGATGGTCCTCGTTGCACCTCGTTGCACTAGATGTTGCTCTGTTGCAAAACCAGATTAGTTTTAAGGCATTTCTTGTTCATAATTTGAATTCTCGAAAGCTGAAAACACAATAGATGCAGACAAGAGATTCATAAATTAAATGCCTCCATTGACATTTTGAGTTTGTTCCTGCACATGGCCAACAATTGGGAAGAAAGAAAAAGTTTCAAGAGACTGGTATTGAACAATATTACTGCCAGTTAAACATGTATATACCAGCAAACCTTTGACCTTTTTCCCTTGACTTGCTCATTAAATATATGATATGGGGCACCACTGTCATGAGGATGTAAACCAGAACCATACATGAGAAGTCCAAAGCCACACCTCAACTGGAAAATCTACTTGGAATAAAATGATTTATAACTCTCCATCAGAGCTTCTTGTCCATTCACATGTTCAAAACTAGTGCTAGAAGCGCAGCCCTCAATTCATGTTCATCAATCAAATCAATATCTAATATTTTCTTCCCAAACTTCTTTCCAAGTCCACCAGCTTCAGCTTCTTTGGATAGGAAGTAGTTTCGAGAGAATCTGAATTCTTCTTCTCCATCACTTCCTCCAATGCCTTCAACAGTATCAAGAAAGCGGCCCACTTCATCTTGTTGTTGCTGCATTATTGTATCAATACCCACACTTACCATACAACCTTATAGAATAGACAATATTATCTTGTGGATTAGTGATCGCTCTTTCACCAAAGTTGAAGCTTTTGCCAAATCTTTCCTAAATTAATCATCAATATCCATGCAAGTGAGACATTCCATGAAATTGTTGTCTACTCAAACCCATTTCCTCAAGAGAAGTCAAAACGAGCAACGGACAATCCAATTGCATATTTTTCCAGCCGCAAAGATAGAAACACCACAATTCACAGGTTCCAAGAAGGAATTTTTCCCACGAAATAATGAACGCAGGAACCTTGACTTCGGGCCTTCGAGCTTCGGGCGAAGAGGAGTCAATGGAAATGTTATTACCCGAAGGCCGAAATCTAGAGTGGAAGAATGACAAAAAAAAATGGAACTTTGACCACCAGCATGCTGGGGCACGATTAAACCTTGCGCAATTTGGATGGCCCGAACTACCCGACAGTCGTTGATTTGAGTGTGATATGGACGGTCGGATGCTGGTGCAATATACTTGTATTTAAAATTGCAAGGTATTTCCACAAACGCCACAGCACGAATCTAGCCCAATTTGGTTGATTTATTGATTAATATTGTGTCTTCTCCCCCTATTTTCGATGTCATCGCAAATAGCGAAAGCGCAACTGTGGCCTGAACGAGCTGCAGGAGAACGCCTTGAAGTACAGTGGGAAGAAACACCAAATTGTGGATCTCCTTCTCCTTGCAGGAATGCATGCAAAAACGATCCAACTTTGGTAACATTTGATAAGCTCCTGCATATATCCAGTACACAACAATCAGCGCCAGCGCCCCCATTGTCTCATCGCTCACATATTCCTTCTGATCTGCGTGCAGAGGAAGTGGCTCTCCATGCATTCTCTACCTCCACAGTTGGCATTTTCTCTTGGTCGTAGCTTGTGCTTGAACGAGACTTGCCGCTTGATGTGGCTTTAGCTGCTTGTGATACATCTCCTTAGTGGACTTGGAATCTGGTCTCTTTATTAACACCTGCAACTTCATGGCGAGCATCCTTTTGGACAGTTGGAAACGGGAAATTCTTTCTTCTTGCTTTACACCTGTGACTAAATACTTGGCGCTGAACTGTGTATCCGGGTGCATGGAGCTCACCTGTTGTAGGATCATCTTGGCACCTATCAATCCTCACATGTTCACCTTCCAGAACTTTTGTTTCAACACCTAGAACCCCCAATTCGGGATTTGAGAGATCTCCATGGTGTCGAGCGCTTTGTGCTTTGGCGTTTTAATTTTTGCGTATGGTAGTTTATCCTACATCCAATAGAATATTAAAATATAGTGAGTTTATATTCATCAACCTTTCTATTGTTGTTCGACGTGTAGTATACCTATTTTGGGCCCCTCTCGTGAGCTCCTCCTCCATGTGACTTGACCTGATGGTTGGCGCTTGTGCGCTTGGCTCAGTGATTTGATTGGAGTTTGGTCCCGTGAGGTAATTAGCCCAATATTTTTGCATAAAACTCAAAAGTACTTTTATTTATTATATTTTTCTTTTTACCAAACTATATAAATTAATAATAAATTTATTATTTTAAATTGTATAAAATATTTTAAAACAATATAATTTATATATCATTTTATAGAACTGTAGCTTGGTTTAATAAAACAAAGACAACTTGGCGTTTTTAATACCCTTTTTAAAGATCAAGGAATTGTGAGTTTTTAATATCCTTTTTAAAGATCAAGGAATTGTGAAAGAGAGATACTTTTATTTATTATATTTTTCTTTTTACCAAACTATATAAATTAATAATAAGCTTATTATTTTAAATTGTATAAAATATTTTAAAACAATATAATTTATATATTATTTTATAGAAATGTAGCTTGGTTTACTAAAACAAAGACAACCTGGTGTTTTTAAGACCCTTTTTTAAAGATCAAGGAATTGTGAAAGAGAGATGGGAGGTCTTAGCAAACTCTTGATGTAAAGATTTGTGATTTTGACAAATGCGACACAAGGATTTGAGATTTTGACGATAGAGAAGCTTGGCCAAAATGGCGAAAGGTTTAGAGGTTCATTGTGGCTAAAAAGCTTATGCCAAGCGACAAGGATTTAAAGCTAGCACAACTTGACCAAAAAAATTGGCGAGGGACACAAAGTTTAGAAATTTCAATATTTGTTCTAACATAGGCTATATCTAGGGATGGTGATTTCCTACAAAGTGCCAAGAATAGTAGACCACGTGGCTTCATCCATTGGGCAACTTGAAATAAACCTTGTCAAACCCTGAACCCTGTCATTTTACCTACGCCTATTCTAAAACCAAAACTACTTATTCTTTGCAACTGAAAAGATTTTTCACAAGTGCCTCCATTGAGCTATGGAGTCATCATGCCTAGAAACTTAACCATACTGGATGTCAATCTGAGAAGCGAACTACTAAACTGAAATAAAATGTTGAACTAGAAGGCTAAAATGAAATGTTGATTTGGACAACTTATTTATATACATTGGCCCTACACTAATCAAGCAAAATTCCATTGATCAAGTAATATGAAATTTCCAATGGAGCCATGCAAATAGTGGATTTATTAACATACCTTGCTTGCTGCTAAATGAAGGAATGAAAAAATAATATTTTTTTTGCGGCAAACAATGAATAGGTAGCTTGCGCTTACTGCTGAAGTTCGGTTGCAAACAAAATGCTGCAACATTTTGAACCTCTTGAAGAAAATACTCCAACCAAACAGCCACTGGATCATGAAAAGATAAAGAATATTCAAAGTCAACCGATACCTCTTCCTGCTAGAAAAGTTGTATGAAAATCCTTTGCACACTTTGTCCAATGTTGATCTTTTCTTTTTATGGCTCAAGAATGTAACATTGAGGCTCACTAGTATATTGGTAAAAAGGAAGGATAGATCAACTGCTCCAATAACCCCTCCCTATCTTCTTCATCGCCTATGCAAGAATGTTCTTCATCGCTTTCATACACAGGTTTATTATTTTCATGACGTTGTTGATTGGTTTCCAGCTGAACAAAACTCTTTGAAAAAAAAAAAATAATGTGTTGCTCATCAACTTCAAGATTACATTCATCACAGTTATCAAACAAAGGAGAACTATTGTATGTTTCCATGTATGTTGGGAAATAAATCTTCTCTTCTTCATCCTCTGGATACTCATCATAAACAGGTTTCTCATAAAAAAATTATGAACCTTGACTTTCAGAAATCTATGTTTCGTGATGCTCTGGTAATAATGACTGAATATTGATAGACTGATCTTCATAAGAATTTATAACAGCAATCACCTTTGAGACACTTTCAATTACATTTGCATTACTACCATCATCAATATTATCATCACCATCACCTTGCAGATCTTCCTGAAATGACTTTTGGAGAGCATGTAATTCATTACATTTCAAGTCATCTAAGTGATTATAAGACTGATAAGGTTCTTCTTTCAAAAATTCTGCAATAGCAAGATGACCATGATCTAAGACAAAAGATTGTGATTGTACGTGGTCTTTAATAATTTGTTGATCTTCACAAAGATCTAGATCAGCAATTTCATCATCATGTTGGTCAATCAAACTATTTTCAACATTATCAATATTACCAAAATCATCGTGAAAGTCAATTTCTTGGAAAAAAGAACAAAAGGTAGAATCATGTATGAAACAACTTGAATCTAGCTCTTCATAAGAAAATGTATTTCCATCTTTATTCCTGCAACAACTCTAATCTTGATCTATTTGAAAGCCTTCTAACATTTCCTTTTCATATTTATGGAGCTTGGCTTGATATTCATCTTGAATATGATCACAAGTGCTATTATGCTCTACTTCTTCATCAGCAAATCTTCTCCCATGACAATCATMTTCATAAACTTGAAAAWTTTCTGACATTTTTTCTTCTTCTTTATGAAAATGTGCTTGATCTTCTTGAAGGAAATCTTCATGCTCTTAAATCTTTTCTTCTTCTATGAATTCTTTATTGCAACAATCTTCAAAAAGGAGTTAGGTTGAATATATTCTCTTGGAATGTTGATGAAAATTTGTGTGAAATTCTTTCAATGAGAAAATATTGGAAGGGGATAGAGATTTGTACCAGAGTCGAGCATCTCCTCCCAATGAAAAAATAAACAGCTTCATGAGGACATATTCATGATATATATCCAATTTATCCATAAGCTTATGAAATTCAAACAAGTGCTATGTAGGATTGTCACCCACATCTTCTCTGAATTTAGGAAGGATATCTTCCCAAACTTTAATGTCTGGAACAGTGTTTGGAAAACAAAAAACATTTGTAAAATTCAAAGGAGAAAACCTCACAGCAATCCGAGCAGCAAAACAACTTGACATCTTGAAACCAGTGGAGTTGCAAGTGAATCATGTGGAGTCTTCGAACCAAGGAGTCGTCAAGTGAATGATCACAAGCAATTGACTGTCTATCCATCGTTGACCATCAAGGAATAGATCTAATCTTTAGTTGTACCCGAGGGAAGATAGAGACCTTCAAAACCGTCCCCAGAAATGGTGCCCAAACGTTTTGTCGCAAGAGTTGACTCTAGGATGTAATAGAGCCAAGCCTTAGCACATTTTGAAGAAAATAATAATTGTTGATTGATCAGTTATTCGGAGGCTTCTAGAACTAGGTTTGAACTAGCCTTTCAATCATTACAAATCAAAAACAAAAAGGCATGACCTCATCTGCTAAATCCTTTAGATCATAAGCATGGATAGAAGGAGTGAGATAAACAAAACTGAAACACAAATCCAGGTATCTAACAAGGATAAATATGACCTTCCTTTCAGTAGAAGAATGACGATGAATTCATTTAAGTTGCCTTCAGTAATCAAGCATTAATATCAGATTGCGGGTCTTGTTTTTCTCATAGCCAAACAGAAGAAAAACTGATCTCAAATATATGCTTTTAAAGTTAACTACAGCAGAAGTTTCACTTAATTGTAGTTATTACAACCTAGATGAATAAATGAATAGAAGAAAAAAAATCAATGAAAATATCATAAACAAAACATAGGAAACACTTGATTTAACCCAACAAAGCTTAGAATCTCTTTGTTTTGCACAATGTATTGTTGAAAGAAACTTGCATTACAAATCCCAGGACAAAAGGCTCTTGGGATGTACCCCTTACATTCAACCATTTCACATAAATATAAAATTTCTCTAAGAGCCAATCTCTAACAAATTATTTACAAATCTAGAAAAATGAAAAATCTCTGCCACAAGATATGGGACAGGTTGCACGGTGTCTCAAGTAGCTGGAGTTGTTTTGTAGATTTGTTGTTAGATATTTTCTGCTTCCAGGTGTTCAACAGAATCTTGATGCCTCAAAATCCTTCTTGACTGCTAATTTTTTTCGAAATTTGGCAGTTGCTTGACTGGTCATCAGAGGAGACTTCGAATGATCGCATTTTAATGAAGGCTCTACCACTTGTAACATTTTTGGAAACAATGTTGATATATCTCCTCTGCTGCCAAGTGTACAATAAATCTCTTGAAATCTGGAATGTTAGAAATTCCATGCCACCTGTGATTTCCTTCCTAGAAATGCTTGATTTCACACTGTTTAAACTGTTGGAAATGGTCATTCGAATGATGACTTTATGTCACATGTAACAACTAATCACTTAAATTCAAGGCATTGTTTTACAAAAGAAGTGACATGTGTGTCACTTTGACCATTCTCTAATATTGGGCTCAATCAGCTAGAAATAATATTTGACTAATCAAAAGAAATCTTCGAGCCATCACAAGAAATCTGAAGATAACTCATATCCCTAGAAATTAGGGATTGAATTCTACTTGAATTTCTACACTTGAACTAAGTGCCACCTACACTTATTGATAGGGTTAAATGAGCTTTTAAATGACAAGTCATCATCTGGTCCCTAAAACTCTCCAGCTAAGTCAAAATATAACTTTTAACCAAAATTGGAGCAATCGGGCATCTATAGGAAAGTTTGTAGTGCACTTTGTTTTTGTCTCTTCTTCATACAAAATTAATCTGGAAGGTTTTCTCTTCTTAATCCTTTGTACTTTGTTGTTGTTGATTGTTGTAACACATTTCTATGTTTGTGTAAGTTGCCATGCTTTGTTTCTTTCCATGAGATACAAATCTAGTATCCTTCACTTTAGTGATATAGCTTTGTTGCAATAAAAAGGGAAGCCCTTCTTGTTGTGTGCTCATTGTCCAGCAGCTTTTAAATATGCCCTTAAGACATTCACCAAAGAGCCCAAAACTAAGAATTATGCAGCTTGAAATCCACAGGTACAAGTCCACCTCCAATCATTTCTCAAATCTGTCTCTGGCATTATTATCCCTATTTAAATGCTCATTGGATGGTCCTCATTGCACTAGATGTTGCTCTGTTGCAAAACCAGATTGGTTTAAAGGCATTTCTTGTTCAGAATTTGAATTCTCGATAGCTGAAAACACAATAGATAGAGACAAGAGATTCATAGACTAAATGCGTCCATTGACATTTTGAGTCTGTTCATGCACATGGGAAACAATTGGGGAGAAAGAAAAAGTTTCCAGAGACTGATATTGAACAGTATTTCTTCCAGTTAAACATCTCTATACCAGCAAACCTTTGACCATTTTTCCTTGACTTGCTCATTAAATATATGATATGGGGCACCACTGTCATGAGGCTATAAACCAGAACCATACATGAGAAGTCCAAAGCCACACCTCAACTGGAAAAGCCACTTGGAATAAAATGATTTATAACTCTCCATCAGAGCTGCTTGTTCATTCACATGTTTCGGAACTAGTGCCAGAAGTGCAGCCCTCAATTCATGTTCATCAACCAAATCAATATATGATATTTTCTTCCCGGACTTCTTTCCAATTCCACCAGCTTCTTTGGATAGGAAGTAGTTTCGAGATAATCTGAATTCTTCTTCTCCATCACTTCCTCCAATGCCTTCAACAGTATCAAGAAAGCATCCCACTTCATCTTGTTGTTGTTGCATTATTATATCAATACACACACTGACCATACAACCTTATAGACTAGACAATATTATCTTGTGGATTAGCGATCGCTCTTTCACCAAAGTTGAATCTTTTTCCAAATCTTTCCTAAATTAATCATCAATATCCATGCAAGTGAGACATTCCATGAAACTGTTGTCTACTCAAACCCATTTCCTCAACAGAAGTCAAAATGAGCAACGGACAATCCAATTGCATATTTTTTCAGCCGTAAATATAGAAACACCACAGTTCACAGGTTCCAAGAAGGAATTTTTCCCACGAAATGATGAACGCAATGGAACTTGGCGCGAGGAACCTTGACTTCGGGCCTTTGGGTTTTGGGCGAAGAGGAGTCAATGGAAATGTTATTACCCGAAGGCCGAAATCCAGAGTGGAAGAATGACAAAAAAAATGGAAATTTGACCACCAGCATGTTATGGAACGATTAAACCTTGCGCAAGTTGGATGGCCCGAAGTACCCGACTGTCGTTGATTTGAGTGTAATATGGACGGTCAGATGTTGGTGAAATATACATGTATTTAAAATTGCAAGGGATTTCCGCAAACGCCACAGCACGAATCTAGCCCAATCTGGTTGATTTATTGATTAATATTTTGTTTTCTCCCCCTATTTTTTATGTCATCGCAAATAGCGAAAGCGCAACTGTGGCCTGAACGGGATGCTACGAGAGAACGCCTTGAATTACAGTGGGAAGAAACACCAGATTGTGGAGCTCCTTCTCCTTGCGGGAATGCATGCAATAACGATCCAACTATGGTAACATCTGATAAGCTCCCGCATATATCCAGTACACAACAATCAGCGCCAGCGCCCCCATTGTCTCATCGCTCACATATTCCTTGTGATCCACGTGCAGAGGAAGTGGCTCTCCATGCATTCTCTACCTCGACAGTTGGAATTTTCCCTTGGTCGTAGCTTGTACTTGAACGAGACTTGGCGCTTGATGTGGATTTAGCTTCTTGTGATCCATCTCCTTACACATGTGGACATGGCATCTGGTCTCTTTATTAACACCTGCAACTTCATGGAGAGCGTCCTTTTGGACAGTTGGAAACTTGAAATTTGTTCTTCTTGATTTACACTTGTGACTAAATACTTGGCATTGACCTGTGTATTCGGGTGCATGGAGCTCACTTGATGTATGATCATCTTGGCACCTACCAATCCTCACATCTTCACCTTCCAAAACTTTCGTTTGAACACCTGGAACCCCCAATTCGGGATTTGAGAGATCCCCATGGTGTCGAGCACTCTGTGCTTTGCGTTTTAATTTTTGCATATGGTCTTTTATCCCACATGCAATAGAATATTAAAATGTAGTGAGTTTAGTTCCATCAACCTTTCTACTGTTGTTAGACGCTTAGTGCACCCTTTTTGGGACCCTCTCGTGAGCTCTTCTTCCATGTAACCTGGCGCTTGTGCGCTCGGTCTTGGCTAACTTGTGTTGTGTTGCAGGTGCGGCTCGGTGCTTTGATTGGATTTTGGGCCCGTGAGGTAATTAGCCCAGTATTTTTGGCATAAAAATAAAAAAATATTTTATATATTAAATTTTTCTTTTTACCAAACTATATAAATTAATAATAAAATTATATAAAATAAAATTAAAAAAATATAATTTATATATCATTTTATAGAACTGCAGCTTGGTTTAATAGAACAAAGACAACTTGGCGTTTTTAAGACCCCTTTTCAAAGATCAAGGAATTGCGAAAGAGAAATGGGAGGGAGGTCTCGACAAACTCTTGATGTAAAGCTTTGCGATTTTGACAAATGCGACGCAAGGATTTGAGATTTTGACGGTAAAGAAGCTTGGAAAAAATGGCGAAAGGTTTAAAGGTTCACTGCGAGATTTTTCTTTTTACCAAACTATATAAATTAATAATAAACTTATTATTTTAAAATTATATAAAATAAAATTAAAAAAATATAATTTATATATCATTTTATAGAAATGCCGCTTGGTTTAATAAGAACAAAGACAACTTGGCGTTTTTAAGACCCCTTTTCAAAGATCAAGGAATTGCGAAAGAGAGATGGGAGGTCTCGGCAAACTCTTGATGTAAAGCTTTGCGATTTTGACAAATGCAACGCAAGGATTTGAGATTTTGACGGTAAAGAAGCTTGGAAAAAATGGCGAAAGGTTTAGAGGTTCACTGCAGCTAAAAACCTTACACCAAGCGACAAGAATTTACAGCTAGCGCAACTTGACAAAAATATTTGGCGAGGGACACAAAGTTTAGAAATTTCAATATTTGTTCTAACACTATGATCACTATTAATAATAAATTACATCGTTGGCTGCTAGATGGACAAGGACAAGAGTTATATGGGGCTATGATTCCATGAGAGAGAGGTATTAAGGGGCTAAGTCATTTTATCATATTTTATTGAGCCATAATTTCTTTAATTGAGAGAAGTAGCTACATGAGCTTCTTGGGGGAGGCCATGTGGTTCTTGATTCCCAAAGTAAATATGTAAACCCATCTTTGGGCTATTTGGGGGTTCAAATCATTTTTCATTTTTCACTTGTTCTTCTCCATACACATTTTCACTCTTTCCTTCATTGTTGCTCATTCATCCTTGGTCTTGGTTGGGAAAGGAAAAACTAATTGTTGGGAGAGAAGACATTGTTGGTTGGATGTAGTGATGGCTAGTGTATTCTAGCCATGAATTAATGCATGTATCCCTAAGATGCATTGTCATGTACTAAATTTTATTCACATCAGTGAGTCCTGAGAGTCTCAACATGGATATTCTTGACTAGATGCACTAGAGCCTTAGAAGGAGGTGGACAGCCTAAGGGAGTGTGTGGAAGAGAAGGGGGTCCATTCTCTTGGGTTGTGCAGGCTGGCAGAGAAGAGAGATGGTGTACTTTGGATTGTTGTGTGTTGAGAAACCTATGAGTTCTTGAGTGTTGACTGGTTTGGAAAGCTGAGTGACACCCTGAAACTGTCCTTGTGGATTTATATTTCTGGCTCGGGGGTGGCATGTTGTTGAGACTTGGAACAATAGTGTCTATGGTTGGGTGGAACATCCTTTGTCTGCATCTAGTTGGTGAACCATTTTGTTAAATATAAGTGCTCTATGTCATGTGTTTCTTTGCTTATACATTTATTTTCGTTGTGTATTGACTAATATCTCTAAGATGTGTATTTTTGTGGTTATTTCTATGCATGGCATGTTTAAACATTCTTTATAGTGTAGCGTGAATCTTTATTATTGCATGTGTTGTTATCATGTTTCTTTCATGCCTCTTCAATAATTAATTGGTATCAGAATTTCGATATCAGTTTCGAACAGAGTTTTCTAAGGTAACATAGTCCGGCCCGGGGATGGCTGGGTACGTTACATTGATTTCATGTAGTTTTCATGTCATGACTTTATTCATAAAATTGAGCATCATATTTTTTAGTACTCAAGAGATCTGATGATAAGCATCCAAGAAAATCTTCAATTTATGGCTCTAGTATCTACTCCTCATCAGAGATTATCCATAAATCATCGATGTTGTCTTCTTGTTAATAAGGATTATAAGAAACTTCTAAGTCATCATCTTGTGGTTTATGTTCATGGATCATTTTTTCTTTAACTGCTTCTTGAGGTGCAGACTCACTCTTAGTAATGACTCTGAACTTTGGACAAGGATTTGAGAAAATCCTTGTAGCAACACATCCTCCCTTGTTCAACATATTCTTGAACATTCTTAAGTTCCTCTGGTTGTTCTAGAGGTATTTCTCATGAATGGATTAGTGTATGGGGGGTTTTACAAAAACAAATATTTCTCTACCTTAAAGAAATAAATGAAATAAAAAACAAACACACCACATCAAACAAACTCAAAGAAAAATCTAATCATGTACTTAAATTCCCTCGTGCTACTAAAACCTTGTTGTCACCAAGTTATTTTTTGACATGATTTATCTCTTCTTTCCATGAATTTAAAAAAAAAAATGCATAAAAGGAAACACACTTACATTGCCAATATGACGAGGACTCGGAAAAACTCACTCAAGTGAATTTGTAGGTTCTTACCTCTCGTATTACTATTTCTCATCCTCCAAGACATAAACGTTGGCGCAAAAAAAATAAAAAAACAAAGGGATAAAAAATGAAAGAACTAACCTACCAATTCTCTAATCCCTTAGGCATCTCCTCGACAATGGTGCCAAAATGTCAGCTTATTTAGTTGTCTAAAGTTTGAAGCATTTATCTATCAATATGGGTACAAAATCTTGTGATATGAAAACAAAATTTGTGTATGACTAGAGCCTAATGTAAATCCTATGTGAAAAACAACTTCAATCAGTCACATAATTAATCCTCCTCGGGGATAATGACTCTTTAAATCAGGGATCAAGATGGCTAGGAATTGTTTAAAATGCAGATCACAACAACTTTTTGCAATCAATGATTATTGTTGTGATAGGTACTCCATTCCTAATCTATTGATTTGATGATTAATAGTTTCTACTTAGAAATGAAGATGCATTATGTGATCAGGAAATAATGTCGAACAAAGAAAAACCAATTGAAATAAAATCATACCAAAATAGAAATCATGGATTTGGTCATTGGAAGTATGTTTCCAAGAGAATTTTATGGCCATTGATCACAATCCTTTGTTCAGCATCAAGGCATCAAAAGGTTTTGTGATTACTTCAAGAAATGTTAAAATTCTTCAGTCTCTTATGCCTCATTTTTGTAGGTATTCAAATGCATGTGTTAATGAAAGCATAATCAATAATTGAAAGACTAAAGTAGAAGCATATAAGGAAATCAAGCCAATAACTGAACAAACCAATTAAAAAAAATGAACACAACGCATGATAGATAATGGAGGCCCCGCCAATCTTGGCACACATTGTGGAGAAGGATTACAGATTACTTGAGCACTCACACACAGAAACAGAACATCAACACTTAGATTATTATGGAATGAAGTTCGTAAATTACAAGTTCCCTAGCAGATATTCAACTCTCTCATACAATGATAAATAATATCCCCCTATCATGGTTTCCCCTTTTTTACATAGGAGAGGTATTGTTGGTTCATAATCAAACCCTTGTTTTAGAACCAAATCTTAACAGAAAATACACTTTGGGTTTCTTCATAAAACAGTCACAGCAGAAATCATAGGAAAAATCTCCTTGAAAATATGCTTGTATCTCCCTTATCATGCATTTTATGAGAAATATGCTCATGAATTATTTAATTGGGCACGTTCTCCAGAAAACCCATGTCACAGAATATCTTGATTTGTCCTCATCAATCTGAAATTCATGTGCAAATATTGTTGCCAAGTTGGATGCTTCTGAATTTGACTAGAAACATTAATCATGAGTTAGAGGTGGCCACCCTAGATATAGGTACAAACCAAATAACATAAAACCATGTCAACGGGTTTAGGAATAAAACTTATGTTCCATAATTTCACCTAGAGTTGCGTAGATATTCCAACCTTGGAGGTTGTTACCAGAATTCTCTCTTTGAATGCATGAAATTTTTGTGTAAACCATCATTAATAAAACCAACCATAATCCTTCTTAATTCATTAAAAATAAAGGAAATATATGACAATTAACCACTTGATCTTATGGAGGTCTATTAAGGTGTTTTCATGAAGATTTATGGTAGGAATGGTGATAAATGAGTGAAGGGTGAGGTGAACAGAATGAATAAAATGATGGAAAAGGTGATAAAATAGTGACCCAATAGTCTTATCTTTGGCTTCACTCCTAAGAATGCCTACTCCAAATTCTTGTCCCCGAATATCCTGTGAGGACTCCTATTATGCTCATACATTGTCATGTTACATGTCTCTTCTTAAAGAAACATAGGCAAATCATCGTCATGTATTATAGCCTTGGAAGAACTGATGATGGACATATTCTTTCTCTCTGGAACCCCATTTTGTTGAGGGTTGTATGAGACTATCAACTTCCTCTTGATCCCTACCTCCTTGCAAAAATGTTTGAACTCGTTGGTGGTGTACTCTCCCCCATTATCTAACCTTAATACCTTGATCCTCCTCCCTACATAGTTCTCCCCCTGAGCCTTGAACTCCTAGAATCGACTGAAGACCTCATCATTGGTCTTCATAAAGAAGATCCAAGTTTTCCTAGAAAATTCATCAATGAATGTCACATAATATGACGATCCTTGTATTGATGTTATTGAAATCATCCCACTCACATCTGAATGAATAAGATCCAATATCCACTTGGACCTACTCTCATTGCTTGGAAAAAAATTCTTGGAATTCTTTCTAAGTGCACACCCTTTGCCCACAATGTGTTGCTCAACACTGAAATATAGTAGAGTAATGACAATATCCCTTGGAATCAGCAACACCCTATATTGTAGGTGTCCCAACCTCCTATTTCATATCTCACATAGGTTATCAATGTCATGTACCAAAACCTGACAGGCTTGCCTATCAACCTGTATAAGTTACCCTCTCTAACCCCAATGACCATTGTTGTGTCCACGCTTGTAGCACCACTTTTCACTCACTACGGTGTAGGTGTTACTACGCGGAATAACAACATTCTCACTCACAATTAATCACATGCATTCAAAACAAGTTAAACACATTCAACACAGAGTAATCATACGATTTACTACCATAATCAACAGTCAATACTATTTAACATCAATTCATATACACAGCAGAATACATGATGATTATCATACACAGAGATACAGGAACATAATTAAAGCATCATCTGGTACTTATGTTTGAACAGTGGTAGATTCCACCAACCAAGTGCAGGCCTTCCACGAACCTCCCAGCCTTAGACCGCACTGCTCATCAGCTTAACAGTGGGTCACCCCCGAGCTAGGACTAAGCTCCACCCCAAGACAAGGAATCCTAGGCTAGGCTGAGGTTATAGGGAAACAGCACACAGCCACAAGGATGGAATTCTCTCCTAGGAACCTCTCACGCTCACTGCCCACAGACCCTCATTCCCCACATGCATGTTCCACCCCAGGAGTATGCACCTTCTCTGTCACCTGGACGGTCCTTCAGCTGCTAACCTCCCTTGCCTTGGGTTACAGCAACAGGCCGGACCGAAAGTCTCTGGGCTCTGTGGCAACTACAAGGTTCATTCCAGGAGTTCTCTCCTTTCTTTGTACACTCTCTCTCCTGGAGAGAGTGTTGCTCCACTGGCCAACAAGCCACACGCAATCCAACACTACGTGGCCACAACAATCAATAGGGAAAACTGACGCGGCTTTCCTACAAGCTCAACAATGGTTGAATGGCTCACGGTCACGACTTTGGGATACAGACCCCATGCACAAGCTCAATCTCAGATAGAGGATACACACGAATTCTCCAGATGAACACAGGCTTTTTAGTTCAGAATATGTACGAGGTTTTTTTGCAAAGGTTAGATCCATCGTACCGCTCAGACGCTATATCCACTCAGGCTGTCGGGTGGACTGGAGGAGAGCCCCCATCACGTCTCATCTTCGCAATTTTATTTGCATGGGTCGGGGCTGACACTTGTCACCCTAGAAACTGCATGCGTTTACCCAGCACGCATCACCTTCCTCGTGGTTAGGAACTTAGGATAAAACATGAAATGCTCATGCCTTTTTGGAATAATATTAAAATATTATTCCCAAGGCTGAAGCCCCCTAGGCTTAACATTTAGCCCATTTTCCCACCTTCCAGCCCCTAATCCCTTTCCTTCTCTATGGAAGCTCAGTCCCCCTTCACTCATTCATCGTGGTCGGTCTGCACCTGGCGGTGTTTACAAATTTTTATTAATTTGTTCTGTGTGATTACATATGCAACAGCAGGCTCCTAGCCTTCAACACTTAGGCTCCCTAGCCTAACAAACACATAAGCCACCAGCTTATAAAAACTTGGCTCACCAGCCTATAAAACATAATTACAATTCCTTTCAGAACATGATTTACAACAGGGCTCATCCTTGGGGACACTACAATCCCCCTCCCCTTATTTCTACACTGTCCTCAGTGCAACTTACACTGTCTCTGCAAGCCTTTCAAAATTTTCAAAAAGTGGGTACTCTACCCACATAGCATCTGCATGCTCCCATGTCGCGTCCTCAGGACCGTACCAGGTCCACTAGACCTTTACAAGCTCTATAGCTTGATTCCGGAGCTGTTTGTTTTTCCTATCCAATATGCACACATGATGCACTTGCAGGACACCTTCTGGTTCCACCTGAATCACATTCCAATCGATAACATGATTAGCATCAGGTACATATTTCTTAAGCAGTGAAACATGAAACACATTATGTACAGTCATAGATGCAGGTAATGCAAGCATGTAAGCAACTGGCCCAATCCTTTCCAGGATCTCAAATGGCCCACAAAATCTTGTTGCCAATTTGGCGCAACTTCCCAACTTCAGGGAACTCATGTTAGTCCTCACTTTTAGGAAAATATTGTCACCCACTTTGAATTCTCTATGGGTTCTATTACTGTCAGTGTAACTTTTATGCCTATCCTGGGCAGCTTTTAGATACCATTTAAATTTTATCATTTGATCTTCCATCTCTTTGAGCAGTTCAGGCCCAACGACTGCTCTGTCAGCTGGATTATCCCAGCTCACTGGAGTGTTGCACTTTCTTCCATAAAGTGCTTCGAATGGGCTCATCTTCAATGATGCATGATACCCATTATTGTAGGCAAATTCTACCAAATGCAGGTAGTCTTCCCACCTTGATGGTTTATCCATCACATACATTCTTAGTATGTCTTCTATTTCCCTGTTCACCCTCTCTGTCTGACCTTCAGAATCAGGATGATACGTTGCACTAAAGTTCAGATTCGTTCCGAATCCTTTGAACAGTCCTTTCCAAAAATTTGAAGTGAATTTCGGGTCCCTATCAGACACAATTGTCTTAGGAATTTTGTGTAAGCATGCAACTTCTTTTAAAAAGATATCAGCAACATCAGCTGCCCTGTGGGTGGTTTTCAGTGGAATAAAATGGGCAGCTTTAGTTATCTTGTCCATCACCACCATGATTGAATCATGCTGCTTGCTTGTTCTAGGTAGTCCGATGATAAAATCCATTGTTACCACATCCCATTTCCATTCAAAAATGGGTAAAGGCTGCAACAACCCTGTTGGGTGCCTATGCTCAGCCTTAATTTTCTAACACTCCATACATATGGCGATGTATTCAGCGATTTCCTTCTTCAGACCCGGCCAGAAGTAATGGCTTTTGACTGCTGCCACAGTTTTCTGGTATCCGGGATGTCCAGCATAAGCCACGTTATGCATTTATTTCAGAATTGATAGCTTCAAATCTCGGACATTGGGTACATACACTATGTTTTTATACAGAAGTAAGCCATCAAATCCCAAGGTGTAACTTTCCTTGGTCTGTGGTCTCTCACGCTGTTGTAGCTTTGCTACTAAACCTCTATTCTGCAAATCAGCATTTGCAGCTTCCAAAATTATGTCTTTAATCTCAGTCGTGTACATGCTAATGGTTGTAACATGTAATTCGTGCACTTTTTTGTTGAGTGCATCAGCCACCTTATTTTCTTTCCCTTTGATATGCTTGATATCAAAGTCATATTCACACAGAAACTCCAGCCATCTGATTTGCTTGACATTTAAAGTCGGTTGATCAAATAAATACTTCAGACCATTATGATCTGTTCTCAACTTGAATCTTTTGCCCATGAGGTAATGCCTCCATTTCCTCAAGGCGTGGACGATTGCTGCCAGCTCTAAATCATGAGTGGCATAGTTCCTCTCATGCTCCTTCAACTTTCGGGACTCGTAACAAACTACAAATCCCTCTTGGATGAGAACTCCTCCCAGACCCTTCTTACATGCATCAGTGCACACTATGTAATCCTTATTTGGATCTACAATCTTCAAGATTGGAGCATTGGTTAGCAGCTGCTTCAATCGCTGGAAGTTGCTCTCACATTCTTCAGTCCACTGGAACTTCTTCTCCTTCCTTTGCAAGGAAGTGATAGAATGAGCTATCCTTGAGAATTCGGCTATAAACCTTCTATAGTACCCTACCAAACCCATAAAAGATCTAACTTCCGCCACATTCTCGAATGGCCTCAACCTTTTCAGGATCCACAGTGATCCCTTCCTTTGATATAATGTGCCCCAAGTAATGAATATGCCTTTGATAAAATGAGCACTTGCCCAGTTTTGCGTACAGTTGGTGTTCTCTCAACACCTACAACACCATTCTCAGGTGTTGCTCATGTTCTTCCTCTGTCTTGGAATACACCAAGATATCGTCCAGGAAGACTATGAAAAACTTGTCCAAATAATCTTTGAATACTCCATTCATTAAGCACATGAAAACAGCAGGCACGTTGGACAGCCCAAATGGCACCACCATGAACTCATAATGATCGTACCTTGTTCTAAAGGTGGTCTTGTTGATGTTTTCATAATTTATTCTCATTTGGTGATATCCTGATCGGAGATCTATTTTTGAAAATATTTATGCATCCTTCAACTGATCAAAAAGATCATCGATCCTTGGCAGAGGATACTTGTTCTTGACAGTTACCTTATTCAACTGCCAGAAATCAATGCACAACCTCAACGTCCCATCTTTCTTCTTCACGAATAGGACCGGGGCACCCCACGGTAACATGCTGGGGCGAATGTATACCTTCTTTAGTAGCTCTTCGAGCTGCAATTGCAACTCTTTCAGCTATGGCGTAGTCATTCTATAAGGAGCCTTCGAAACTGGAGCTGCTCCAGGCATCAAATTTATAGAAAAATCGATGTCCCTCTTCGGAGGTAATCTAGGTACCTCCTGAAATACGTCCTTGAACTCTTTGAGTACCTCGTGGTCTTCCAGATTCGAGACTACATCTCGGGATGCTTCTTCCTCCCGAGCTGCAAATAATTGACAGCCTTTCCGGTAACATTTCTTTAGCTACATGGCTGAGATTTCCCTAACAGCCACGGCTCTAGGAATTCCTTGGACTGTTACCTGATTTCCCTCTTCATTCAAGCATGTAAACCTCTTGTTACGGTAGTCCAGAAGGGCATGGTGTTGGTCCAACCAGTCCATCCCAATTAAGCAATCATATGAGCCTAAAGGCAGAATGTTCAATTCAGCCTTAGTGCTCATTCCTTTCATGTCTACTGAACATAACTTAACCAATTCAATGACCTTCCTTTTGGTTCCTGTGGCCAACTTCACTAGCCAAGACTTTTCATGTTTGCTTCTTGTTAAATGCAAACTTTCCACCACTCTAAGATCTATATAACTATGGCTAGGCCCTGAATCAATTAAAATAACAAGTGGTCAGTTGTTGATTGTACCTTCCACTTCAATCATGTGTGATTGAAATTCTGCTTGTTTGTTGTCCAGGGCTGTGTAGATCCTCAGCATTTTGTTGCCCATATCCTCCACTGTTTCATCTTGCTGAACAGTATGGACAGTTATCGCTTTATCTTTTCTGTGGGGGCAGTCTCTGTACCTATGATTCCCTTTACAGCCCCAACACTCCATAGGTGGCAGTCTTGGCATCTGCTCACTCCCTTCAACTTTCCTGGGCTCTCTAAAAGATGACTGTCCCCAAGGACTGTTCCTGAAAAAGGGAGGCATGTTTCCCTTCTGCCTCTGTTCTTTCTTAAATCTCTTATGGTCATCCCAAGCCTTCCGAAAGGTAGGCTTTTCTCTTTGTTGTTCGTATAAGCATTTCACCCTTCTTATGGTTTCTTCCATGGTCTTAGGATCATCATATTGAATCTTGTCACCAATGGAAGGTGGCAGTCCACTCAGATACCTCTGAATTTTGACAGCCTCGTCTTTGATGAACGGAACATACTTCAGTAGTTCCAGAAAACTTCGTTCATACTCATCAATGGTCATGCTGCCCAACTTGAGTTCAAAGAACTCCTTCATCTTTCTGTCATAGTATTTTTTGGTCGGGTATTTCTTCTCGAAATACCTCTTAAACTCCTTTCACGTGACCTCTTTCTCTCTGATGTGTTGCACCTGCACCAACTGATCCCACCACATGGATGCTTTTCCTTTCAGCTGGTACATTGCAATTCTTCCTTATGCATAGGTAGAATAATTCTGCAATTGGAAGTATTTCTTCATACGCAGCAACCATGTTTCGGCATCTTCTTCCTTCTTATGTTCACCATATAATGTAGGCGGTTTAATCTTGTTGATTTCCCCTTTCAATTCATCCCTTCCAGTTTTTCGATGTTTTCTGGTAGGGGACGGGCTTGAACTACTGTGTGTCTCCTTGCCAGAATGCTTCGGGGAGAGACGGTAATGTCTGCTACCACTCCTCGATATTCTTCTGCTCTCAGGGGTTCTAACACTTCTTGATCTGCTTGTGTCACTCTCTTTTTCCAATTTCTTTTCTATTCTTTCCAGGCTCTTCAACATTTTTAAGTTGAATTCACCCTGTCGATCCCTGATTTTCATGAACTTTTGGCTATCATCTCGGCAAGCCTGGGCATCTTTCTACAATTTTTCAGTGAGTTTCATCATGTGTCCCTCTTTATCTATCTCTTTTCCATGCCCAATAAAGTTTGTTCCTTCGACTCCCAAGTTGACATCCTTTCCTTCTCTTTCGTCTTCTGTTTCGGAGGCAATCTGCACCTCTTCCAATTCCATACTTGGCATCAGTTTTCGGTTGTTCTGACACTCGTTGAAAGCTACACACACAGCGTGCAGTCAACCGAAGTTTGTCAGGCCCTTAAACCTTCAAGAAAACTTACAACATTCATAAGCCAACGTGAACAAGAAAAACGTTTTGACTTCACAAAGTTTTTTGAGCTCTATCCGGCTCTGCAAATTCCGGGACTTCGAAACTTCAGAATCTCGGTCCACGAAGATCCAACAGTTAAATCTTTGTAACCAAAGTCACCCTTTCGTAACTCGCGATCTCATGAGTTCGTGAGTCGAAGACCCTCGACTCATTTCCTCCAAACACTGATACCTGAGATGCGATACGGTTATGGCTCCCTCCTCGCTAGCGCCTGCTACACATGACCGTAGGCTAGGGCTAAGTGCTAGCACTTCTTCGCCAACTCGCGAATTCGCGAGTTGGAGTGTTGAACCTTCGTGCTCCTCCTTTGCGAATTCTGAAATCAAGAATTACTTTATTCTCCGGGCCCATAGCACAGTTGTTGCCCTTCACCACAGTGGCACGTGGTACATTCAGGAGGGTCCACATCACCTTTGGTGACGTCTTCTGGTCCCACCACTCTCACCTGTATTCTTGACTCACTAGCACGTGGTACACATTCATGCACCCACATCCATTCCAAGCAAAATCCAACGGTTAGGTCCCCTCTCAGATCTACGACGCAAATCTTTTCGACGTTTCGGGGTTTTCGGGCATCGAGAGTTCATGCACCCCATGTCTCGAACTTCCATCTGTCAAAATCCTGAAAAAAATACAGTTTACTCCTCCTCTGAATCGAACGGTCAAATCCCTTCCTACAATCTACAATGTAGATCATTTCGGGATTTCGGGTTTCGGGTTTTTTTTTAGGTTTTCACCTCCCTCACTTCCCTTCTCCCGACTTTGCGAAATCCAAAAGGTTTCATGACTAACTCGAGCGTGACTCCGCTAGATCTAACGGTCGAGCCTTCCTCCCAGATCTACCACGTAGATCTCCACAGTTTTTTGGGTTTTCGGGATTCCGCGTATCGCGATTCCCACACTCCTATGCATTTCAAAAGGGATTTTAATCCCTGTGCACATTTTTCAGATCTGACGGTCACGAGGGTTCACCTTCCCTCTCGAAAAGATCCTAAGGCTCCAGCATTGTTGGTGTGGAGTCTTCTCTCCCTGTGGCCAGAGACCACACCGGCTGCGGTTTCACACACCGCTATACCTCCTGAGCTTACCAGGGTCTAAAATTGGTCCTCCAGACACAATTTCTCCTCACACCCTCGGTCCAAAGACCACTCAACTGGCCCATCTAAGCTTAGTGTCAAAACCTTGGCTCTGATACCAAGTTGTAGCACCACTTTTCACTCACTATGGTGTAGGTGTTACTACGCAGAATAACAACATTCTCACTCACAATTAATCACATGCATTCAAAACAAGTTAAACACATTCAACACAGAGTAATCATATGATTTACTGCCATAATCAACAGTCAATACTATTTAACATCAATTCATATACACAGCAGAATACATGATGATTATCATACACAAATATATAGGAACATAATTAAAGCATCATCTGGTACTTATCTTTGAACAGTGGTAGATTCCACCAACCAAGTGCAGGCCTTCCATGAACCTCCCAGCCTTAGACCGCACTGCTCATTAGCTTAACAGTGGGTCACCCCCGAGCTAGGACTAAGCTCCACCCCAAGACAAGGAATCCTAGGCTAGGTTGAGGTTACAGGGAAACAGCACACAGCCACAAGGATGGGATTCTCTCCCAGGAACCTCTCACGCTCACTACCCACAGATCCTCATTCCCCACATGACTGTTCCACCCCAAGAGTATACACCTTCTATGTCACCTGGACAGTCCTTCAGCTGCTAACCTCCCTTGCCTTGGGTTACAGCAACAGGCCGAACAGGAAGTCTCCAGGCTGTGTGGCAGCTACAAGGTTCCTTCCAGGAGTTCTCTCCTTCCTCTGTACACTCTCTCTCCTAGAGAGAGTGTTGTTCCACTGGCCAACAAGCCACATGCAGTCCAGCACTATGTGTCCACAACAATCAACAGGGAAAACTAACGTGGCTTTCCTACAGGCTCAATAATGACTGAATGGCTCACGGTCACGACTTTGGGATAGAGACCCCACGCACAAGCTCGATCTTAGATAGAGGATACAAACGGATTCTCCAGACGAACACAGTTTTTTTAGTTCAGAATATGTACGAGGTTTTTATGCAGAGGTTAGATCCGTCGTACCGCTCAGAGGTCGTATCCACTCAGGCCGTTGGGTAGAATGGAGGAGAACCCCCATCACATCTCATCTTCGCCATTTTATTTGCATGGGTCGGGGCTGACACTTGTTGCCCTGGAAACTGCACGTGTTTACCCAACACGCATCACCTTCCTCATGGTTAGGAACTTAGGATAAAACATGAAATACTCATGCCTTTTTGGAATAATATTAAAATATTATTCCCAAGGCTGAAGCCCCCTAGGCTTAACACTTAGCCCATTTTCCCACCTTCCAACCCCTAATCCCTTGCCTTCTCTGTGGAAGCTCAGTCCCCCTTCACTCATTCATCATGGTCGGTCTGTACCTGGCGGTGTTTACAATTTTTTATTAATTTGTTCTGCATGATTACATATACAACAGCAGGCTCCTAGCCTTCAACACTTAGGCTCCCTGGCCTAACAAACACATAAGCCACCAGCTTATAAAAACTTGGCTCACTAGCCTATAAAACATAATTACAATTCCTTTCAAAACATGATTTACAACAGGGCTCGGCCTTGAGGACACTACAATGCTAAATCCCTTTGGATGTATGAGTACCTTCCCTCTCTAAAAAGTAATGGAAAAAGCCCTTTCCTCCATAATTGATACTAAGAGAAAAAAATTCTTTAGTCCTGGTACATAAAGCACATCCTGGGTCTCCAGTGAACCACCTTACAGAAGCTACAACAAGAATGTTCCCTCACCCTCCACTGCATACTTGTGTTAGGTAGCTAGAGAGGTAGTAGTGGGGGCCCAGAGGACCCATAGTGATAATAGTGGAGGCCATTCAATGTAAGGTGGAATAGGTCCACTATATTATTAAATAAGACCCACTATGGTAGTTAGATATAATAAATGTAAGAGGACTTCTTAGAAGGTTCTACTTCTAGAAGATTCCTCCTCTAGAATGTTCTTAGGTGATGGTAGCACTATATAAAGGGGTTCAAGCAATGTAATGGGAAATAAAGAGAAGTATTGTATTGTGAGTTGAATCTCATTAGGAGGATTCCCCCTCGAAGAGGCAAGTGAATAGGAGAGGATCCCGTCCATAATAGGATCCATTGTATGGTGTTGCCCTGCCTCAAGGGTTTGATATAATGAAGTGTGGTTTTTTATATTGTTTCATACATATTGTGTGGTGATTGTATTCAAATATCTTTAGATATATTGTGATATTTTGTATTCATGTATTTGGTACATAAGAATTGGTATCAGAGCACTTTCCTTGGCCAAAGAAGGGAATAATTGTTTGCTCTTTTTGCAGAAAGTTTCTAGGGAAAAAAAGTGGGCGGCGCACTTCAAATTCGTATCTAAAGCTTTACTAGCTGAATTTGGAAAAACAAAATGGGTATTTGAATTCCTCTCTGAAAAATGCTCAATTTCAAATTAAAAATCAACCGAAACGGAGTCCGAGAAGTGAAGTTATGATCATTTTTAAATTTAGCAGTTTTTCAGGGTTTTCCGGAAAAAGCCGTTATTTTCTATCGTAACTTATTGTTCTATTTTTTGGGTTTTTTCGTGACGGTTGTGGGACCGAAGAGTTCATAGGGTGCTCAGATGAATATTTCCTCTCAAACCCTCAACCAAAATTCTACAAATTATTGAAGCATTCAAATCCCAATTGTATGACACATTGGATGCCAAATTGGGTGACTTTGTAGATGGCCTCACAAACGACCTCAATGATAGTTTTCATAGTATTCAAGATTCATTGGATAGCATGTAGGAGAGATTTTTTTATGGAAAACATCAGACATGAATATAATCAAGAAATATATGCTTGGTATTATTTGGAGGCCGAATGCGATGATTGGTATATGGATAGTTGTCATTTATGGAATGACAACCACTTTCATATTTTATTTGATGAATCTAATCCACCTTCTGTAGAGAGAATCAATGTGACAAATTGGGAGCCAATTATTATTACCAGTGTCCATCCTGCATATTCTACAGTGGTATTATTCCTTCCAGATTTTTCTACGACCCTTTTCCACTATGTGGATGGATCTTCTTATTTGGATCCACATGACTATTGAACACACCACCCACACTACGAGGGGGGGGGGGGTGAATTAGTGTGTGGACTATTTTAACTTTTTCTTTTCACAAGTTACCAGTTAAAACATAATTGAACAGATTAATAACAATCATATCATAATTACAATGGAAACAGAGACACCAAATGTTTGTATAAGCTTTTGTATAATTGATATGAATATAGTAATATGAACATATGTGAAAGAGGATGTTCCCAGCATCAACTGATTTGTTTCAGCACCAACGCCTTGTTAAAAAAACAGGACCGCGGAGCAATAAAATAAAACAAATGCAGAAACAAAACACAGAAGACACACAATACAAGAGAGACACAGATTTACGTGGTTCACCCAGTGTGGGCTATGTCCACCAGAGAAACTGTCAAGTCCTTCCTTTATTATTATCCATCAAATGAAGGGATACAACCTACAGCAAAACCCGTTGTAACTTCCTCTTCTTTCTCTCACAGACTCCTTTCTTAGAATACAATATTCACCATCAACCATAGCCGCGATACATTTCCCTCATAAAAGAGGGTTGCCTTCTAGGGAAAAAAACCCTAACATAATCTCTACCATTAGATCTGCGACCTTATAATGAATGGTCCATATTTACAATGAAATTACAATATACTTTTACAAGGCAATTTTTTCTTTGGGGGCTTCACCCCCGAACCCCCGCTGGGGGCCCGCTTGCTCCCAGACCCCCCAGCCGGGGGGATAGCCCCCCCGGACCCCGCAGAGGGGGTACCCCCTCTGCACTCCCCCGTGTGGAAGAGTGTACATACTTCTGGGGTGTAAATACTTCATGGGGTATAAACACAGTTGAAATCAAGGACCTCTGAATCAGGAAGATAATCAAGCTCCACAACCAACAATATCCCACTTGGAGACTGATCTCAACAACTCCACTGCTGCTGTATATGTTGGACTCTGAACCTTCTTGGACCTGGCAAATTTCTCATTTTCATCTTCATTCTTGAAGACCAACTGAAACTGAGCAGGAACTCAATTTCTCCCTGGTTACTCCCTTTGTTAACATGTCTTCATGATTCTGGCTAGTGTGTATCTTTTCTAGCTTCAATTGTCAATCTTCCAAGGCGGATCGTATGAAATGGTACCTCAACTGTATATGCTTAGTCTTCGAATGGAAGGCTGAGTTCTTTGCAAGGTGAATGGCACTCTGACTGTCACAGTACAACC
>JASDQU010102621.1:424522-451687 GCA_032191745.1 Picea mariana | reverse complement strand
ATATAAAAAATTCAAGTTGAAGTACAACAAGAAGGAAATGCTACGTAGTATAATTCTCCGGGAAGAGGAAACTTCAACCCTCGCGGTGGATTCAGAGGAAGAGGAAGAGGAGGAGATATGGGTCAAGTACGAGGCAAGATCATCTGTTATAACTACATGCAACCATGACACTTGGAAAGGGACTGTCATATCCCTTTCACTACTTGCATCTACTTCATCTCATTCGAACATGTTATAGAAGATTGTCATGTGCTACTAGTCAAACTTCAGGAGAGACGAGGACCTCAGTAGAACCCGCAAGTAAAACTAATAGATGTTGAACCTTGCGGAGAAGACCCTAGAGTCACTATTATCACTAGAGGAGGCACTATTATAGGACAAGACAGAATGACCCAAGGAAAGAATACATAATAATCATGAGTCGGAAAAGATGATGAGAAGACACAAACTTTTGATGTAAAGAAAGAAAAACAAATATTTGAGGAGGCAATAAAAGAATTCATGGGAGATCAGGGTTCTTCATGAAATACATGACCATAAGTAAGAGAATATGGAATGCCTCTATCATTCGATCAGTCTGCTATGCCAAGAGAAGGAAAAGAGGTAATAAATCTCATGGAATTTTTATATACTTGTATTAAGTTGATTCAGGATGAAAGCATTGTCCAAGAGCTACAAACGTTAATCAGATAGTATGAGTTAGGAAAGATACATCCCTTACTGAATAGATCAATACACCAAGTCTAAAAAAGGATAAGTAAAAATAAGGAACTACACTTGAATGCTCAAATTGGAGAGTATGATATAGATTATGTGGTCGTCGACTTAGGGTCATAAATCAATGTCATGACGAAGCATACATGGGCACTGATGGGAAAATTGAAGTTGATATATTCCCCTATCAGGATTAGGATGGCCAATAAACAAGCTATAAGCCCCTTTGGAATATTGGAACATGTCCCTGTGGACATCGATGGAGTAAGGACATATTCATATTTTGAGGTGATTGAGATAGTTGATGATAGTTGTCCTTACCCTGCGCTATTAGGAATTGATTGGGATTTCAATAATTCCACTGTGGTTGATTTAAATAAAAGAAAAATGACATTTGAAGGAGAGGGACTTAAGTTCATTGCATCCTTGGATCCCGATTAAGTTCAAAGATACACAGAGCCTATCAGAGAAGAAGATCATGCATATGAACTGGAAAACATATACAAATTAACAACCAAACAAAAGGATTACATTAAACCTACGATGGATGGGAACCTAAGTTGGCGAAGTGACAATGCATGTTCATCAGATTCATAATAATCACCAGAGAACTAGCAGAACAAAATCCATGATGTATCTACAAGGAGATCTGCTAGATTAACCATAGAAGTTCGTTGGATCGACACAACAATGAGTAACTTACCCACCTTTGATGGTCTGAATCTTCTAGAAGCATTCTTTTCGGACCTTGAAGAAAGTGTACCAACATAACAAATACCATTGGCATTGGACGAGGCCTTGAAAGAAACTCCACCAAGGTAGTGGGGGACACACAAACACAACATTATAGACTGGGTACAATGTCGCACCTTGATGACAATGCGGTTCCCAGAGCAAGTAGAAGGTTGTGAAGTTAGATACAGAGGTCGGAGCTACCCGAAATACCATGTGTGAAGATGCAACGAAGCCTTGAGCAGTATTCCTTAAGAGTAGTGGGTGCATAAATTCATCAACACATTGGACACAACCCCTATCAATTGGTACCTTCAAGAAGAACTATGCCTCATCACTACAGATTGGGAAGGTATGACCCAAAACTTTGTAACTACCTTCTTATTTGAAAGCCAATATCCTACAATGGATCAAGTATTATAGATTGTAAGATAGAAGGTGTTCGAGGAGGCACCTAGCTTCCCTTTGAAGCAAGAAGAGGATGAATGGACTGCGCCTCTTCAGAAACTACAAGGCTGTTACAATTTCAATGTTGATGAAGACGATGATCCTAGGAAGGTGAACATCACTGAAACATAAGGCCAAAGAGACATAGAAGTACCAGGAGTTGAGATACCTTTCATTGGAAATCCTATCAAGATCAAGAAAGTCAATATTGGAATAGATCAAACACTGAATCTTGCCAATGTTGAAGACTATTGGGACACTGCCACTATTGACAATATTACAAAGTTACTGCATGAATATCAGGAATTGTTTCCAACCAAGTTCACTGATATGAAGGGAATTAAAGATCCTATGGGAGAGATGAGGATCCCTTTGAAACCAGATGACAGACCAGTCAAACAGAGACCTTATAGATTGAACCCTAAATATAAGGAGAAATTGAAGATTGATCTCAACAGAATGCAAGAAGCGGTGATCATAGAACTTGTCGAAGAGTCATAATGGAATAGCCCTATGGTCGTACAAGACAAGAAGATAGGAGAGATAAAGATCTGCATAGATCTCAGGAAGTTGAACAATTTCTATTTACATGACCCATTCCCTAAGACATTCACTGATGAAGTGTTAGATAATGTAGGACGCCATGAGGTATATTCTTTTACAGATGGATTTTCAGGATACCGTCAGATCTGGATTTCCAAGGAAGATTGCCACAAGACCACATTTACAAAAAAATGGGGATCCTACCAGTATATAGTGATTCCATTTGGCTTGAAGAATGCACGAGCCATCTTTTCCAGGGTGGTGGTCGATGCGTTTAAGGAGTTTTTACATAAATTCCTAGAAGCGTATTTTGATGATTGGATTGTTTTCATGATTTTGCAGAATCATATTGAATGTTTAAGACTAATGATGGATAACTGTAGGCAGATTCAGATTGCCTTAAAACTAAAGAAGTGCATCTTATTTTCACCCTTCAGAGTANTGCGTTTAAGGAGTTTTTACATAAATTCCTAGAAGCGTATTTTGATGATTGGATTGTTTTCATGATTTTGCATAATCATATTGAATGTTTAAGACTAATGATGGATAACTGTAGGCAGAGTCAGATTGCCTTAAAACTAAAGAAGTGCATCTTATTTTCACCCTTCAGAGTATTTCTAGGGCATATTGTTTGTAAGCAGGGATTGCTAGTAGATACATCCAAGATTTCCATTATAGTTGATCTACCCCCTCCTACCTCAATCAAACAACCACACATTGCACTGGGACACACTGGATACTACAAGAATTTCATTAAGGACTATGCATAGATTACAACACCCATGGAGAATATTTTGAACAAATACTATCAGTTTCACTGGACACAAGAATGCCAGCAGAGCTTTGACACACTGTAACAGAAAATGGTTACTACGCCTGTTCTGGTTTTTCCATATTGGAGCAAGGAATTCCACATACATGTTGATGCATATTCCATTTCATTATGAGTTGTGTTAGCACAACCAGGAACAGGAGACATCGACCATCCATTAGCCTTTTCTAGTAGGAAGCTATCAAAAACTGAGACTAATTACACCACTACTCATAGAGAAGGGTTAACCATGGTGTATGCGCTGCAGAAGTTTCACCACTACTTGCTAGAAGGACACTTTAAAATGTTTACTGATCACTCCACGTTGAAATACCTAGTCAACAAGCCAATTTTGAGGGGGAGAATATGAAAATGGATTCTATTATTTCAAGAATATGATTTTGACATCATGGTTAAGCTGGGAAGAATGAACAAAGGTCCTGACCACTTGTCAAGATTGGAACATAGAAAAGAGCCTACTAGTCTAGAGGATACACTTTTGGATGCACAATTGCTAGCCATTAGAAATATTGATGATCACTTCATAGAGATAGTCTAGTTCTTGTCAACAGGAATGGCACCTATTGAATATACAATCACCCAGAAGAAACAAATAGTAGTGCATGCTGCAGTCTTTTCTCTCGTAACTGGACAACTATACAAGATAGGACCTTATGAGATATTAAGGAGGTGTGTTATGGAGGCAAAGAGATCATTTATCCTCATCAAATATCATGAAGGCATCACAGGAGGACAGAACGCAGGGAAATAAACTACACAAAAGGTTCTTAGAGCTAGCCTTTTGTAGACTACCCTATACAGAGATGCTAAGGACTATTACAGAGCCTGTGATGTATGCCAAAGAGTTTGGAAACCATCCAGAAGAGATGAAATGCCTTTATCACCACCGCTGACCCAACAAGAATTTGAGATATGTGCCATTGACTTCATAGGACCTATAAACCCACCAGGAAAGTGCACATGAGAAAGGTACATAATCACTGCGACAGAGTACTTGAAAATATGGGCTAAAGCAAGAGAAGTTAAGGACTATAGTGCAACTACAGGTGCGTGCTTCATATTTGATGACATCATAACCAGGTTTGGATGCTAGAAGACCCTTATGAGTGATCAAGGCACACATTTGATAAATAAGACAATTGAAGCCTTGACTGGAATTTGCATTCCACCATCAAAAGAGCACGCCTTACCATCCACAAGAATATGCACCAGTTGAAGCATTCTGTTAAGAACCAAATATCAATATAGCATAGAAAAACCTCAGAATAAGTACTCAACGCCTTGGAAAAAAGATAAATTTAGATAATAAGCCTCTTTGAGGGGGCAAACTCCTTATGCCCACATAAATGTACAATTCCAATATGATTCCAAATGAAAATATCTCCTTGGTATATATAGGAGACTAGGAGGTATAATTACAAATAATGGAATACAGCCGACATAAATAAAATTACATTACTAATGTAATATGCCCCAATTAAGGGGTAATGAGCCAATATTAAGGCTTAACATGCCCCTCCGCTTGAGACAAGTGTTTCTCGCAACGCTTGAGTAAATCTGGATGCTTCTGTATAAAAGACTCATCTTCCCAAGTGGAATCGCCAGCTGATAGTTTCCTCCATTTAATGAGATACTCTAAAATGGATCTATTCCTCAATTGGTGAACTGTTGTGACAGTGATGGCTTCAGGCTCCAATATGATTTGTATTTCCTCGTCAAATTCTGGCAATATAGTTTGAACTGGGATCTTGTCGCCTATAACCTTCTTTAAGAATGAAACATGGAAAACTAGGTGTACTCATGAATATGCAGGCAACTCCAATTAGTATGCCATAGTACTAATCTTTTGCAACACCTTATAAGGGCCATAGTATTTTGGTGATAATTTATTATCCTTTTTGGATTTTTTGAGGGACATCTGTTTGTATGGTTGTAGTCTTAAAAACACCCAATCCCCTACTTCAAAACTTATTTCACTATGATGTTGATCTGCTTGTTGTTTCAAGCGATTTTGTGCCATGGTCAGGTTCTCCTTTAAGATTTGAAGAACTTGTTGTTGATACTCGATGTGATCTTCCACTACTTGAATCTTAGATTTTTATTTTAGAGAAGAAGTGATGGAAGGAGGGTGGTATCCATAGAGTGCCATAAATCTTGTCATCTTTGTTGTAGTATGAAAGGAAGTGTTATACCACCATTCTGCCAAGGGTAACCATTTCAACCATTGTGTTTGTTTATTAGAGACAAAGTAAGGAAGGTAGCCTTCCAGACATTTATTCACTATCTCAGTTTGTCCATCAGATTGAGGATGATAGCATGTGCTATGAGCCAATTGAGTACCCAAACAAGAAAATAATTCTATCCAAAAATGTCCAATGAAGATGGGATCTCTGTCACTTAAAATAATCTTTGGGCTACCATGTAGTTTTTGAACTGTCTCCATGAATGCGGTGGAAACTGTACTAGCTTTGAAGGGATGAGAGAGTACACAAAAGTGTGCGTACTTGGTCAGTCTATCAATAATCACCATGATGACACTCTTTCCTTCAGACTTCGGTAACGTTGTGATGTAATCCATGGAAACCTCCTCGCAGAGCTGACTTGGGATGGATAATGGTTGTAAAAGACCTGGGGTCTTAATTGTTTCCACCTTATTTTGTTGGCAAACCGAACATTCTACCACAAACCTTTGAACAGTTGTTTTAAGGCCATCCCTAAAAAATACTTTTTGACTCTATGGTAAGTTTTCAAAAATCCCGAGTGCCCTCCTATTGGAGAGGTGTGCAATTCCAATAATACATTTTGTTTGAGTTGGGAGTTCTTACATATATATAAGCGATCTTTGTACCATAGTGAATCATTTTTCCATATAAATGTATATGATGCACTGGAAGCCTGCTGCAACCTTTGAATAAGAGTCCACACTTTTTAGTCATTCTTCCATTCATCCCTTGCTTCTATTATCCAATCAGGTTGGATGATCGAGATAGCACAGAGAAAGTCCTCAACATCTTCATCCTTTCTTGAGAGTGCATCTGCCACAACGTTTTGCTTCCCCCTTTTTATAGACGACTTCAAAATCATAACCCAATATCTTGGTTACCCATTTTTGTTGTTCTTCTAAAGATAGTCTTTGTTCCAAGAAGTATTTAAGACTATCATGATCTGTTTTGACCTTCAAGTGCCTACCTATTAGGTAAGGACGCCATTTCTTTAATGCATGTAGTATTTCCATCATTTCCTTCTCATAAATGGGTTTGTGTAAGTCCTTTCCCTTGAGTGGTCGACTTTCAAAATCCAGGGGGCTTCCTTCTTGCAATAGGATAACACCAATTCCATTTTCTGAGGCATCACATTCCATAATAAAGGTTTTTGTGAAGTCTAGAGTTGTCAAGACAAGAGCTTTGCACATCACCTCTTTAAGTTGTTCAAAAGCTTTAGTTTCCTCTAGAGTCCATGAAAATGCATCCTTATTAGTTAGTGACATTAAAGGTTCTTCTACTCTTCCATAGTGTCGAACAAACTTGTGGTAGTAACCTGTCAAACCCAAAAATACTCTAAGATTCTTCAATGTTTTGGGAATCAACCAGTCCATCATGGCCTTAATCTTGTTAGGGTCTACATTAACACCTTCCTGAGATACAATATGACCCAAATACTCTACCTCCTTCACTCCAAAGAAACATTTGGATGGTTTGGCATATAGTTGTTTCTCCTTTAGTAGTCGTAACACCTTGTCAACATGTTGCCCATGATCCTCCCAAGACTTCCTATAGATTAGTATATCATCAAAAAATACTAACACAATTTTTTTAAGGAAGGGCTCTAAAATGGAATTCATCAACCCTTGGAATGTGCAACGTGCATTTGTAAGGCCAAAATGCATGACCAAAAATTCATAATGGCCTTCATGAGTTCGGAATGTTGTTTTTGGGATATCTTCTTCCTTCATTCTAATATGATGATACCCTCAATGAATATCCAATTTTGTGAAATAGATTGCTCCATGTAGTTCATCTAACAATTCAACAACGACGAGCATAGGAAACTTATCTTTAGTACTGATCTTGTTGAGCTCTCTATAATCTGGACACATATGCCATGAGCTATCTTTCTTGAATACCATTACCACTGGTGCAGAGTAAGAACTTTGACTAGTTCTAATAATGTAAACCTATAACATTTCTTCAACCATGCTCTCAATTTCACTCTTTTGGGCATAAGGGTATTTGTATGGCCTGATGTTAGGAGGAACACTCCCAGGAATTAGGTGAATTTCATGATCACGATTTCGAGTGGGTGGAAGACCTTTGGGAATATCTTTAAATACTTTGGAATTATTATCAATGATCCCTTGGAGATCTTGAGGAATAGATGGCTTAGATGTTTGAACATCTAGTGAGCATAGTTGTGCAATAACACCTTGATTCCCCTTTTTCAATAATTTTGTCATGTCATTAGAGCTTATCACTTACTAGGTTTCCCTGTGATACCTCTTAACTCAATTTATTTTCCTTGCAATGCAAATTTCATGAAAATTTCTTGAAAATTAAAAGACACTATTCCTAATGATTGTAACTATTGGATTCCTAGTACAACATCAGAACCACCGATGGGTATAGAAATCATTGAACTATTCATTACATATTCCCCCATAGTAAGATTGCTTATTGCATTTTCCTAAGAAATTGATAGTTCCTCCATCTGCAATCATTACTTGAAACTCTGGCACTGGATATACAAAGAAATTGAGAGCTTTGGCTAATTTATAGTGAATGAAATTATGAGTACTTCCAGAATCAATTAGGACTATTACCTTTTTCTTTTTTATATATCCTTCAATATTGAGGGTTTGAGGAGTGCTAATTCCATCCAATGCATTACATGATATCATGGGAGTCAACTCTTCAGACGAAATTTCTTCTACGCTTTCATCTTGAGATGGTTCTTGTTCTTCTTCTTCTTCCTCTTCACAATCTATGTAAAATAATTTCTTCTCATCACACTTATGTCCCTTACTGTACTTGCTGTCAAAATTAAAGCATAAACATTTTTCTTTTCTTTCCTCCAATTATTGAGGTGTCAACCTTGTAGGTTGAGGTGTTTTAGAAGAAGGAGCATTATTCTCTATATAGATGTTGGGATTGGTCTTTCTAGTAGCCATAGCCATCTTTTTACTTTAAAAATTTCTTGCCACCTTAAATGCAATCTCCAATGATTTGGGTTCCCAAAGGAGAACCTCATGTTGAATGTTATCCTTTAAAGTTCCTATGAATTATCAAGTGCTTATATGGAATATCTGTTACCTTTATATTCAATCTTTGGAAGTTCTGAATGTGCTCTGTAACTGAATGCTTTTGCTTGAGATTTATCAATTGGCTAAAGAAGGTATTTCTCCTTGTATCCTCATAGTGTGCTATCATTTCTTCCATGAAGATTGTCCAAGTGATGAGTGATTTGCGAGAATAAAGCCATCGATACCATACAAATTTATTGGGTTCTAAATATAAAGAAGAAATTCATACCTTTTGTGTATGTGGCACATTATGTAGATTAAATAATTGCTCCATATGAAGTATCCATGTGATTGGGTCTTTCCCATCAAACTTCCTCATATCGATCTTAGGAGCGTGGTTGGTCCTCAAAAAAAAATTGGAATTTCTCCATTCTTCATTCACCTTCCTTGTGTCCTCATCATGAATTTCATGGGATATATTTTCACTTTCAAGTGTCCTTTCTATTATGAAAATTTTCAATCCTTCCATGATATCCCATTTTAAACCCTCCATCATCTTTTGTAGTTCATATTTTGTTACTGCTTTCTTTTGTAAATCATTTATGTCCCTACGCATTTCTTCACCTTCATCAAGAGTCTATGTAGGATTATCTACAGAGTTATTTTGTGTAGAAGTTACCTTTTTGGGTGGCATGTTGGCCAAGTATCACTTTTGAACCTTGATTTTGAGGTTGTTCTTCTAGACAATACTTATTCAGTTGTATCTCCAAAGTTTTGGCCCTTTTGGGTATGAAAATTTATTTTTTGTAGTTCTATAATATTTCTTCTCTACAATTCTATAGATTTTATCACAATTGGATGTGCCAAGTGGAATTTACGGTAACTTCCCCACAACTTGCTGATTTTTTGCCTTTCTAGGACATATCACCTGTATAGCATGCCCCGCACAAAATAATCGATATAAAACTCTGAAACTCATACCACAAATACTAAAGACTGTCCACTATCTAATGAAACCAGTATCACTCAATTTGGATACTCTAGGAAGAAGTTATTATTGTTTTACCTGGGACACCTTCTTGAGACTAGTCAATAGGACTAGTTAGATACCCTATATTCCACAGGGTGTATCTACAAATGTAAGATGACCCGGAAGCTGAATGTTTTACCACAGATACCTTACTAATTTTTTTGAATATCATCTGGAGTTCAGGGTCTGAAATGTTACAGAAAACTTTTTATAGCGAAAATTCCACAATGAATCAGTTCAAGATGATTCTAGAACCCTATATTTCACAGAGAGTATCTATGAAATTATAAGGCCTCGGGAGTTGAAATGTTAACCCAACATACCTTGATCCATATAATAAATATCCTCCAAACCGTTCTTTCTGAAACGTTGTAGAAAAGAAGTTATAGCACAAATGCCAAGGTGTCTCAGATGTAGCAGCAAAAGCCCAAGACCTTGAGCTCTGATACCATATGTTAAGAACCAAATATCAATATAGCATAGAAAAACCTTAGAATAAGTACTCAATGCCTTGAAAAATAGATAAATTCAGATAATAAGCCTCTTCGAGGGGGAAACCTCCTTATTCCCACATAAATGTACAATTCCAAGATGATTCCAAATGAAAATTTCTCCTTGGTATATATAGGAGACTAGGAGGTATAATTTCAACTAATGGAATAAATCCGACATAAATAAAATAACATTACTAATGTAATATTACCCAATTAAGGGGTAATGAGCTAATATTAAGGCTTAACACATTCAAAAATATCTTGGAGACAACGCTAATGGAGATTTGCAGTGTGAACAGGGATGACTGAGATTTAAGAGAACCAACAATACTATGGGCCTATAGAACCATTTGCAAGAAGATAACAATGCAGACCCCTTTTAAGTTGGTTTTAGGTCTAGAAGTCATTGTCCCAATGGAATATTTGGTACCAATCCTAAGAATCATTTCCTTTATAGGTATGGATGGAACTGACATTGTTCAAGAGAGGCTCGCGCAGTTGGTCGAGCTAGAAGAAGACAGATTTATTGCAAGATTCCATCATCAAGTACAAAAGGACAGAGAGAAGGACTACCATGATAGGAACATCAAGAAGAGGGAATTTAAGGAAGTTGATTTGGTATTGGTATATGACAGCAAGTTCATGAAGCATCCAAAAAAGTTCTGAACGCATTGGCTCAGACCATACGAGATTGCCTATGTTACAAAAGGAGGAGTTTCACAACTGAATACTTTGAATGGAGAATGGAAGGAAGGGTTGGTGAACAGGAGCTGATTGAAATTATATTATGAAAACTAGCTTCCTCGTGACTCTTAGTAAAAGCATGAAGAAAAGGGTATAGGTACCAGGTGTAGTTTAAACTAGGTACCAGACACAGAAAAGATAACCTACACAAGGAAGGGAGGCATGGAGCAGAAAGAAAAGTCTTCCCTACACAGTCTGAAGTCGCAGCAAAGCAGAAGGATTAGATATGAAGTTCTTTGGGATGAGTCACGGGTGAGTGTTGGGGGCCTTTTGGACCTTGGTTATGGAAGAAAGAAAAGATCAAGGAAGAAAAGGTGAAATGTGAACTACACGGAAGACACAGTGACTGATACTAGGTCGAAGTGAGCAAAAGAGAAGAAAAAATAGAGCAAAGTAAGAAAAATCAATCTATTGGACGAGGAGATCAAGGATGACAGATCAATAAGGAAGACAGATCATGGAAAACTCAACAAGAAGAAAAATCCATCGTTGGATGCTTTGGAGCACCACTCGAGAAGGAAAGAAAGACAGGCTGGCAAAGTCCTAAAAATGTGGGTCAAGTTGACCTAGGGTTTTAGACACCTAAGGTTTTGGTATCTAGTGTTTTGACACTTAGGTCTTGGCCTAAGGACATGGGTGAGATATTGTAATGTATAAAGAAGAACCTAGATGAGGGAAGAAGGATGGTTCTATTTTTGTTATTGGCATGAGTGATTGTTGTTGTGTGAGAGAGTAGTGCTAGGTTTAAGAGCCTTCTGGGATTGTAGGATCTTCAGCTGGGTGCAAAGATTAGTCATGTCACTGGGTACGTAGGAAGGGGAGAGACAGAGAACACAAGAAAGAGGATCTTCTAGCTAAGAGCACAGAAATGAACTGTATGCTTCATCTTAATATAATATAAAGCACAGTTCTGTGGGCATATCCCTAGAGAGAGGGTGAACCACGTATATCTTGTGTTGTGTGTGATCGATTCTATGTTATTTTCCATTTGATATAATGCTATTGCATTGTTGTGTTAGATCAAATAGATAGTTGTGCAGAGTAGATATGATCTCATAAGTGATATATAAATTCTTTATTGTTCTTGTATTAGATCCACTTGGTATTCCCTTTGGTTGTAAACATCTTTGTCCTGCAATCTCTCCATAGCTGCTTCAGGTGAGACTGCATCTGCCTCACAGGTGTTGTTGAAAGGGCCAGTAGTTATGGATTGTTGGTGTGCTCTTGGATTTGAACCCTGGGTCTTCCCCTATGCCAATAGTACATGAATGTCAAGCAAAAACCCATTATATGTGTCAAAACCCAGCTAGGCTAAGGAGAAGGATGAAAAACGCAGATTCAGAGGGAACATATTCTGTGAAGAAATCATACGACAAGAAACACAATATGAATGAGATAAATCTAAGGAAAAAACACTCCAAACCCCCAAAAACAAGATTTTATCCCTAGTATGGTTTCTAATTCTGTTATGAGGAAAATCTCTCTATGGCTAGGGGTAAACCACAATAGACAGAAATGACTGCAGAAATCAATTGTAATCTAAGGTATGATATATAAACAAATTTTATAACAAGACAAGTTAATGTTGGATCATGTTGTCATTGGTGCCAAAGGTTTGATTGACTGATGTCAAAGGATTGATGTCAAGTGATTGATTGATTTCAAGGGATTGATTGATGCCAAAGGATTGATTGATTGATTGATGTCAAAGGAACAATGTCTTAGCATACTAATGTACTATGTATTGTCCTTGAGGTGAATGGATTAATGTCAAGTGGAATCATAGTCATATGATTTCATGCATAGATGAAGTTGGATTAGTGAGTTGTTATTGATATGTGATGCATAAATGAAGATGTATCAATGAGTTGTCATTGATATGTGATGAATAGATGAAGATGGATCGATGTAGTTTATTTGATATATGATGCATAGTTTGTTTGTCTTATTATTGTCTTATCATGGTTAATAAGCAGTACAAATGGATGAACTCCAAAGTGCTTCTCTTATTTTGAAATCCCTCACACGAAGATGCTTTGTGGTTGAGTTATCCTAGAAGTATGGTTAGAGAACCCATGCTTATATGTGGAATAATGAGATGAAGATCAGTGAATTTGTTAGTGAAGCTATCCTAAATGGATAGTGCTTGTCATGCCATTTCCAGTGGTATGTGTAATGTCACTTAAATCCTCATGGTTTGAGAGTTATGTCCTTGTGAATATGAAGGACCCTCATATGTTGGCTTGAAGCCCCAAAAGGTCAAAGAAGTCAAAGTTCTTGAAAATAATAAATCATTATTTAAATGATAAATTAAAGTAACAAAGTTAAGGAGGATTATTTAAATGATAAAGTGAAGTGGCAAAGTCAAGTAGGACTATTTAAATAATAAAGTAATGGAGAAATTTCTAATTATGGAAAGTGGTTAAAAGTGAGTTAACCCTAAAATGAGAAAAATGGATTAAGTGACCTAGAAGATGCTTCTAAGAAAGCCACTTGGAGAGTATTAATAAGAAGAAAGGGTCTCTTCTATATGATATATATTGAGCATGAATTGAATATCTATTCTGAGTGAGAGGAGATCCGGAGGATCTCATGGATGCATCAAAGTTTTGGTAAGTTTTGGAAGTTCAGAAACCCTAGTTTATGAGGTATATGTGGGTTGTAGTGAGCCAGGGAGAGTACATATGCAGGATGAATGAGGACAAAGCACATACAATGGATGAATTCATGAAAACTTGTGCGTGAGCTAGTGCCATGTTATTGAAGACTGAATCAAGTTCTAGATCTGCATTTTATGGGCTCAAATCTGCAATAGAAACTTTGGTATGGTTACATTGTTGTCTTTATGGATACTCTTTCTTATTGTGTGGTGAATTCTTAAGGAATTATTGGTATGGCTATTGTGATTTGGTTTATGTTGGTTAATGGAGTGAGAAACACTCTTATGATTCAGTACTAATATGATTGTTATAGTATGTTGATTTCTTATACATGATTGTGTAGCATTCATATTGTATGGTTGAGGAGCATGAGTAAGTTGTTGGAGAGATTGGATGTGTTGTGATTGGTTATGGGTGATATTGTATAGTGAGATACAAAAGATAATGTTAGTGAAGGTTCTAGAGGATCTGATCTCATCTTGAAGACAAAACCCTAAGTAATTCAGAAGTGATACACATGTTGTAGTACAGATTGGCCACATACATACGCAAGTTGTACTACTGATAGGGAGTGTACATATGCGTGTTGCACTACCAATAGGTTGCGTACCTGTTGACAGATTGATATATGTTGAGGATTTTTTCCTCATCTCAGTTGGTGCTGAGGGTGTAAGATGAGTCTTGCAATATAGAGATGATGCTATTATAGAGTTGTACTATATTCAGTTGTTTCTAATAACCCAAGGATTGTAGTCCGTAATAAAAATAAAATTGTACATACATCTTGTATTCTTTGTGTTCCTTGTGGTGATGAATTATTGATGATATATGTTGTTGATGCATGTTCAGACTTAACTAGTTATAAATGACAAGAGTAAGTAATGAATTAATTGGTGATTGCTAACTAAGGATTTTTGTGTAAAGGGAAGTTTGGGGAAAGACCCCTACTCTGTTCAACCCCCCCCGCTCAATGTAGTTGGTGTGTCCAACAATTGGTATCAGAGCGAGCCTTCACTATAAGCCTTAACAAGCTTGGAAGAGATATATGGACACACAAATGGATGATGAAGTTCCAATCCTTGAGAGTTCATTTGAAGGAAATGGGAGAGGGTATTTAGAAGGAAACCATTGGTGGATCAGTTTCCCTAAAGAACAAGTCAAAATTTGCAGCTCAAAGGGAAGGAAAGAAGAATGATGCACTGGCTCTCAAGACCATTCTTAGTGGACTGTCAAGCTCTATCAAATAGAGCATGGGACAATGCACTCCTGACAAGGATCTATGGATAAATCTAGAGGAGACATATCAAAGCAAGAAGAAATATATTGAAAACAACTCCATCAATACCAATAAAGGTAAAGAATCTCCAAAAAATGTTGGTTGCATTATTTCTAAATATGATGATGTTGGAAAAAATGAAGATCTTGAAGACATTTCAAATGAAGGTAAAGAATCATGTGATGACGTTGGAGAAAAGGAAGATCCTGAAGACATTTAAAAGGAAGGTAAAGAATCTCCACAAACCCTTCATTGCAACAATTCAAAACGCGATGATGTTGAATATTTCTCTACAAGTGAAGAAGAAAATCTAGAAATAGTTTGTATAGAATCAATTGATTGTAAACCCATGGAATAAGTAGAAGAAAAACTATCAGATCTTAAAGATAAAGTTGAAAGGGGTCTATATGAATACAAGAGTGACCATTACTATATAGACTATATCCATCTTTCGGATAACAATAAAAAGTTTCTTAAGAAGATTCAAAGGAACATCTTGCAGTAAAAGGAAATGCTCAAAGAACAAGAAGAGAGTAAAAAGACTCAATTAGAAGAAAAGGAATAAGATATCACAAGACTAAAGAATGCAAAAGAAGATAAGAAGATAGATGATGAAATTAGCAAAAGTATTGAAATTGTTGTCCATCTCAAGACCCAAATTGAAGAAGCCAAAAGGATAGAGGAGATATTGAAAAATCAAGTAAATGAAAAGGAATATTCATGTCATAAGTTAGAAGCTAAAGTTATTGATCTTAGAAAGAAAGTGGAGAATTCAAACAAATTCTTGAATATCTCAACAATCTTGAATGAGATCTTGGAAAGCCAAAAATCACCAAAAGATAAATCAAGTCTTGGATACAGGAGAGAAGCTACAAATGTTGAAGAAAGCACCTCAAAGAAACATGAGGTAAGTCCCTCACTCTCAAAGGATGAAGACAATGTTTCAATTCAACCATCTACACAAGGAAACTAAAATTTCAAAAGAACAAAGAAAGGAAGACATCAATAAGCCATCTTTAGACCTCAATAGGGATGGATACAAAAGTAAAGGTATGAAAGTGTTTTTCATGGAAAATGTTATTCATGTAATGAATATGGTCACAAAGCTTTGGAATGCATATCTTATGCAAGGAGACATAATGGAATATTTCATAACACCGTAAGGAGTTGGATATGTGATCAAGTAGAACACATTTTTGTTCACTGTCACACCATGGGATGCTACAGCTGTAGTGGTTTTGGCCACAAATCCCAGGATTGTTGGAACACAAGAAGAGAGTCCATGATGAGGACCTCATATAGAATGACTAGAAGAAGGAATGAAGTTAGGAAGGGAAACATTTTTGAAAATATGAAATCTCAGAGATCAATTTCTGAGAAGCAAGGACACCTTCAAAAGTGGGTGAAGAAGACTGAACAACCAGAGAAGAATGGAAGCCTTAAAGGAAGCTCAAGTGTTTCATATTCAGAAGCATATGCAAGTTACAACAGTAATAGTAGCGTACATACTCAGGTTGACCTTGAATAGGTCACATACATATGTGATTTGTCTATGCACCAAAACATGTATATGTGGTAAAGTCTTGGGAAAAGGATTATGCACATGGGTTGCAATTTGATGTGATGGTATAACTTGTGTTGCAGGATCTGACATTGTTTATTACAAGAGGTAACATGGTTTTTTGTAGGTGGTAATGATTACATTATGGAGTACATATTTGTATTTATTATGGTGATATATTTTTGAGTCATGAAAGACTATCTTGGATGCATGGTACTAACCCTTGAGTATGGATTGAGGAATGTGTTATCACTCCAAGAAACCCTTTGTGGTTGTAGACCAAAGTTGATTGGTAACTTAAGAATATGGTAGATTTGGTATGCTTGGAACAATAGGATAACTCAATAGCTAATCAAAAGGACTAATTCATACATTCGAATAAGACAATGCTTTTAGAACTCAATGATTAGACAACAAAGTTTGAATAGGAGATGAAGAATACTAGTCTAGATAACCAAATACAACAATGTGCAGGGTCATACAAGATAGAAAGAAAACCTTTAGTTCAAGTTCATGAGCTTAATAAGAAGATAACAGTTCTTAGAAGCTGAGCTAAACTGAAATAAAGTACAGAACGATGAAAATATGAGAAAATCTGTCATTGAAAACAAAAGAGGATTTTGATTTTATTATCAATAAAGAGTCTAGTACAATAGCCAAAAGATGTCTCTTAGATTGCCTCCCTGTTTGTCTTAAGTCTGTATCTTTATAGATTTACATCACAGTTCTCAGATCCTAAAACAATGGATCTGATATTCTAAAAACAGAAAGTAAACTGTATTTACAAAAAACTAGGAAGAGATCCTCAAGATTAGGTCAATCCATATCTAAGAATAGTAGATTTCTAATGAAGTGAAGTTTTAGCCTCCCAAGGCTATTTGATTTGGTCCTCCAAAGATAAAATTGGAATTTGGTGAAGTGTGCAAGAACCATTTTCTACCTTTGAAAAAGAATCCAAATGTAGTTGAAAAACCTCTTTTTGGCCTTATCCCTCAAAACTAGCCTTTGAATCAGACTTGATAATTCAACAACTCTCCATTTGAAGTGGTTTCAAACCATTCAAACTCAAAAAATCCTGATCTAGGCAAAATTTTGGTTATTATGGCCGTGACAGGCTTTCACCAGCTAATTTACCCAAAATTCCGCTCCTTAGCTGGTGAAAAGCAAAGCTTTCACCAGCGAACTAGCAAAGTTCAAGACGGGTTAGCTAGTGAAAGTGAATTTTTTTTTAAAATCAAATTTCTGAGTCATGGAGAGTCTATTTTACATTCTTGAATAGTCAATCAACATCTAGAAATCATAAGCTTTCCAATAGTGCTTTCAAATCTTCATTTGGAGCTCGGGAAGCTAGTCAAATTTTCCCTACAATATTAGGCATCATTCTTTAAAAAAAATGCCAGTACATTTTTTATTACTAACATATGGCTCCAACTGGGATGGAGACCTCCCTATGAGGTCTCCAAGAACCTGGAAGGCCATGTGCCTTTAGTATTGGGCATGGAGTCATTCAACCTTTTCAATTTATCATCTGGCTATTTTCCAAAGTTTGTTGTTGTCTTTCCCAATCTTCTTTATCTGTAGCATGTCTTCTTCAAACTCCCCTGGAAATGTTGTTTGCACATTGATGTGGCATATGTTGTGGCAATATCTTCATTAAGAAGAAAAGTGTTGAACATAGGCAGGATGGTGAGATATGTAACCATGGTTTTGAAAATTCTAGGATAACTTCAACCTTGAAATGAGAGTATTGCAGGTAGCTATACTCCAAAATCGCTTTGCTCCAACTTAATTTTCCAAAAATTTATTTCTGTGGTTTCACCTGCTAATTCCCCTTACGATCTGCTAGTTAGCTGATGAAAGTTTTGCTTTAAACCAGTTAACTAGTTATAATTTTTCTCTTTGCACTGGTGAAAGCTCTGTCTTTGGCCAAAAGAAACCTTTCATATTCAAAACTGTTGTTCACCAAAAACTCAGTGTTCTTTTGATTTATCTCCCTGCAAATTTACAACAACCTATCATTCTTTAGTCACTGTCAGATAAACTAAGATCCATGTCTGTACTACCATGTCCAACAATTTCATTAGTCGTAGCAACAACATTCTCCTCATGTTCTATAATTTCTTTTTCCAGTTCAACTTCTTCTTCACGCTCTTGCTGATCCTCTTCTGATTTCCTCTTTAGTTCTTGCTCAAATTGATGCCATAAATAGTCCTTGCTTATATCTTCCTCAAATGAATGATCAATAATGGATTCAGAGGTAATTAGGTCCTTTTCTTCCTCTCCATCGAGTTCATGGTCTATATATTCTTCACCAGGGGGAGAAGAATATGAAAGATTTGATCCTCTGCACCATGTTGAACTTATATTGCCTTCCACACTAGATTATGATGAAGTTGCACTTTCTGTTGTTTTTATATCACTAAAGTGCATAATAGTAGACTTGGCACCATCATTGCTTTCACTCATGAGAGCCTTCGATTCACCTTTTGCTGGTGATGATTATGTTGTTGTGGATACTGTATGATGACAAGCACCCGTGCATGACCATATTGAATGTCCAAGAGATGGCCTGGTGTAAACAACAACTTGTGCCATAGTTTGTGCTTGTCTCATAACAACCTGAGTGTTGTTTGAAATTGGACGCCAGATTGCACTAGACCTTGCAACTCTAGCCCTGCTAGCTTTAGCAATTGATGGTAACTAGGATCCTAATGCCGTCGCAGAATGATAAATTGTACTAATAAACCTTGTTCTTTCAATCCGTTCCCTAAAATCATTTACCCATGCTGATGCTGTGACTTCAGCACGCAAATCATCCATAGAAGTAGCTGAGAATGTAGGCACAAGATCAGAACCATTGATGACAGAAGTAATGACGGGCTCGCTTGACTCGACCAAATACCAAGTCATATAGGCAGCTGGAGTGAGTATTCCAACAACAGACATTACTTTTATCACACCCCAATTAATCTTCCCATCATTGAAAACTATGATGGTCAAACCATGAAACATCATAGCCAAGAAGATCTATAAGCGATGAAGGCTATGATACAAGTAGAAGAATGTTTGTTTTTCCACAAAGTGGGTTTTACCAATTCGGTGAGTGTCACTTGAAGCCTTAACTCCTTTCTTAGGTTTAAAGAAAAATGGTGCATCCTTGTGCCATGGCCAACCTAGCTCAAAACAATTAAGGGACCAAAAATACTTATTGAAATCATCATAGTTCCGCCATGCAGAATGTGGTTGTTTACCATTATCACAAATTGCTTCCTCCGCTGCCATAGTTTCATATAATGGAATGATGACTTGCTAAAGAAAGGATACTCCAGCATCGCTAATGCAACTCTTGGACGGTTGTGCTAATTCTTGTCACAATATCTCTTACAGTTTTCTTTCCATATGATGAAATATGTGACAGATGCACTCAGGGAAAAAGTGAACATTTCCAGCTTCCCCCCAAATCAAGTAGTATAGAGAAACTAAAATCAACTTTTTTATCTTCTGCAATACTTCCATGTTATTCCGAACATGCATGCCCAAGTAGTTGCACCATTTTTTATAATTATCCAAAGATTTATCAAACACCGTGTGGATTTCTTCTTCATCCATCTTCGGTTCAACTTCCTCAGGGATACGAAGGCGAGCTTGTGCATGTGAAAGAAAGAGAACAATATATTCCCACTGGTTGATCACCATGGATGATTTTAAGGATGGAAATTTATTTTAAAATGTGGAAACCTTGCTGAATCTTACTAATCCTTCATATGCCAAGTATAAATGTTTGGCGATATTTTTGTAAAAACATTCAAATTTCTAAGGATTTTATATAGTTTTTATAAAATTTTGGCGATTTTTAAGGTAAAATAATTTTATCCTATAGAATTTGGGCAAATCATTTTTAAAATAGAGAATCTCTTTTTTGGAAAACCATGGAAAATTAGCCCATGAGAGAAATTTAGCCCCTAAAATCATCCCTGTAATGATCACATTGTCTTTCTGAAATCCAAAAATATATGTTAGAAGATCCAGAATATCCAAGCTCCGCATCGGAGGCATGGGATAATCATCAGACAACCTTGGCAAATCTATAGAATAACTTAATGTTGAAATTGCAGCCTTTACCTCTGGAAAATAGGTGATAGCATTAGCCACCACAGGTGCATCTAATGGTACAATGTTCTAAGAAACTACTCCTTCATTCATCATTGCATCTAATTCCATTACTTTATTCGTGGCTCTGCACTCCTGTCTTCTTGAAAATATGGAACAATCATGATATCTCCAATTTGATAGCAGATGTCTTTGAAGGGTAGAATTTGATTGTTTCTATTGATGCTCTGCCACCTGTCTTCTTATCTCTGACTATCTTCAATAATTTTATTTACCACTGATTATGTGCCTCAAAATCTGGGATATACACTCCATTATTGGCTAGCTCTTATACCTGGTCATGGAGATGTACTAAGAGACACATAACAGTGAGATGAAGGATAGAGATGTATGGAGGATAAATATGAAAGACCAAAGCACCATATAACTCTGAATCTGAAGAATTCCATGCATAATTTTATGGTCCCTCGGTGCTAAAGAGAAACCTTAGTAATCATGGTGCGAGTTGTGAGTTATTTTAGACCGTTGTCTCGACACTTGTTTTTTGATCTGTTGATAAGAAACTTGGAGAACCTCAAATATGGATCTAAGCATTTGTATATGGCTTTAATGTGTTGCATGGCATGTAAATTTGGCTTGTGAACTTTGAATTTGTAACTGGACCTGTAGATATGGAAACTTGCAAAATTATGTGCACCTAGCTCAAATAACACAGACAGATCGAAATCACATGAAAATATTATGGGCAGCTTCCTGAAGACACATGTTAGTGGATCTTCTTCGTGAATTAGACTCGTGGCTTGGCTCATGGCCTTGGGCCTGTGGGTTCCCCCAAACTTTAAAAAACCATAAAACCCGAGGCCTGGTTTGTCTTTAGAAACTCCCAAAATAGAATTTGGTATAAAGGTTTAGGGTTAGAATATTTAAAAGTTCACATTTCTTTTTTGATGAGATTTTTTAATTATAAAAGCAAAGTCTAGGATTAAAATGAATAACATTTTATTTTATTTTTATTTTTGTATTGCAGATAATGCCAAAGACATTTTGGAGCACCCAAAGGAATTTGGGCAAGAGAGACTAAATGGAGCTACATGAAGAATTTGAAGTCATTTGACCTTTAGAACTAATCCCCTGCAAACCTGTAGCCTGAAAACTTGAAGCCTGCCTATAGATTGCCTGTTTATTCCACAACTAATAACTGAAAGGATTTGACTGCTCGTGTGGGGAGCTTATTTTCTTTCCTACTCCTACTTCTTAACCAACTATTACTGGCTCTTATTAAGTGAAGTCATGCTTCCAATGAAGCCATGTCAGGAAATGATTTATTGACATCGTGCTAGATCTTTCCCCGAAAAATAAAGGAAGCCATATCATACAAAAAAGAGGTTTGAAAGGATGATAAATACAATCTTCTTCTGACAAAACTATTTTAACATCCATGCTTCTCATAGACTCTAAATATTCAGCAAAAGGGTAATTGAAGTTATGATGAAATACCTCTTTCAGTTTCTGATCCAACTGACTGCAATGATGTTGATTTCTTTCACTGGTCTTAATGCTAAATGTAGACTGCTTAATCTCTGTTGGAGGAAAATACAAACTCAATTTTTGATCATAACCTTTCTGCTCCTATTCACCATCACTTTCTTTGTATCTACTGCAAACCTTTAGTTCCTGCAAATCTTGAAACTGTAGGCTGCCTTCATGATCTTCTGCAAATCTGAAAATGCCACTTGCTAATTTGTCAATCTGCTCAACATCTTGAAAGTTTTTAGAAGGAATAATCTGATCATCATCTTTAAATATTTCAAAAGAAACAATATGATCATCATGACAATCATCTTTAATAGATGAATCTGATACAATGTTAAGGGCATCCTCATGGCTATCATAATGTGGATCAACAATTTCTGGATACTGAAGAGTATTCTCTATAGCAGCGTACTCTTCATGAACATCTGAATCTTTAGTCGATAAATGAAATTCATGACAACATTTCAAATAGAGAAGATCATCTCGAAAAAGTTCTTTACAAAACACATGAAAAGGAGCATGGAAATCTGCCAAAGAGTTGATACTGGCATAAGGCAGAGACCGGTACCAATCACAAGCAATTCCCTCTAATGAGAAATAGAAGAGCCGTATATCAACATCCTCATGCACAACTTGCAACCGATGCATGTAATCATGAAATTCCAACAAATGTTCAACTGGAACTTCCCACTCTTCTGCTCAAAATCTAGGAAGACTATTTCCCCATTCATCTCTACTAGGCACTAGATTAGGGAAGCCAAAAATACTTGAGAAATTGCAAAATGCATACCTCTTTGCTAAGATCTGATTCATTTATATACCAATGAAGTCACCAACAGATCCGTCCTTCAAGGAGTCGTCACTGAATTCGTCCTTCATGGAGTCACCAAATAGATGATTACAACCAAAGTAGTGTCCAACCTTTGTCTATCATCAAAGATCAGATCTATGTCGTCTCCCAGGGAAGCTGAGCTTCGATCTCCTCTCCCCGACAACGACGCTAATTTGTTATCACTCCAAGAAAACCTTTGTGGTTGTATACCAAAGGTGCTTGGTAACTTAAGAATATGGTAGATTTTGTATGCTTGGAACAATAGGATAACTCAATAGCTAATGAAAAGGACTACTTTATACATTCGAATAAGACAATGCTTTTAGAACTCAATGATCAAACAACAAAGTTTGAATAGGAGATGAAGAATACTAGTCTAGATAACCAAATACAACAATGTGCAGGGTCATACAAGATAGCAAGAAAACCTTTAGTTCAATTTCATGAGCTTAAGAAGAAGGTAACAGTTCTTAGAAGCTGAGCTAAACTAAAATAAAGTATAGAATGATGAAAATATGAGAAAATATGTCATTGAAAACAAAAGAGTATTGCGATTCTATTATCAATAAAGAGTCTAGTACAATAGCCAAAAGATGTATCCTAGATTGCTTCCGTGTCTTTCTTAAGTCTGTAGCTTTATAGATTTACATCACAGTTCTCAGATCCTAAAACAATGGATCTGATATTCTAAAAACAAAAAGTAAACTATAGTTACAAAAAATTAGGAAGAGATCGTCAAGATGAGGTCAATCCATATCTAAGAATAGTAGATTGTTGATGAAGTGTAGTTTTAGCCTCCCAAGGCTGTTTGATTTGGCCCTCCAAAGATAAAATTTGAATTTCGTGAAGTGTGCAAAAACCCTGATTTTCTGCCTTTGAAAAAGAAGCCAAATGTAGTTGAAAAACATCTTTTTGACCTTATCCCTCAAAACTAGCCTTTGAATCAGACTTGATAATTCAACAACTATCCATTTGAAGTGGTTTCAAATCATTCAAACTCAAAAAATCCCGATCTGTGAAAAAATTCGGTTATTTTGGCCGTGACAGGCTTTCACCAGCTAATTTACCCAAAAATATGCTCCTTAGCTAGTGAAAAGCAAAGCTTTCACCAGCTAACTAGCAAAATTCAAGACGAGTTAGCTGGTGAAAGCACAGATTTTGTTAAAATCAAATTTCTSAGTCATGGAGAGTTTGTTTTACGTGCTTGAATAATCTATCGACATCTAGAAATCCTAATCTTTCCAATGGTGCTTTCAAATATGCATTTGGAGCTTGGGAAGCTAGTCAAATTTTCCCTACAAGATTAGGCATCATTCTTTTAAAAAAATGCCARTGCATTTTTTTATCGCTAATAGAATGKTTTTTTGAAGAACATTGTTGGTTATGATAGTGAAGTTATGGTACCTTGGTTATGTGATATATCTTGATGATGCTAGCTAGATATTCCATTGATTTTTTGAAGCATGCTACCAGTACATGTATTGTTGTATGCTCAGTATTTGCTGTAGTGAATGGAGGATTGACGTTGATTAGTTGGGGTACATGTCTGGTAAATATTTGAGTTTTATTGATATATCTTATGATGTATTATTAGAAGAATATTTGATGGATATCTTGGTTCATGTATTTTCATATGTTTGGACTACATCTTGGAACATGTAGTTGGTGAGTTGATGTTAAGAACCAAATATAAATATAGAATAGAAAAACCTCAGAATAAGTACTCAACGCCTTGAAAAAGAGAAAATTTCAAATAATAAGCCTCTTCGAGGGGGAAGCCTACTTTTACCCCACATAAATTTTCAAGTACAAGATGATTCCAAATGAAAATGTCTCCTTGGTATATATAGGAGACTAGGAGGTATAATTACAACTAATGGAATAAAGCCGACATAAATAAAATAAAATTACTAATCTAATATGCCCCAATTAAGTGGTAATGAGCCAATATTAGGGCTTAACATGCCCCTCCCCTTGAGACAAGTGTTGTATGAAATGCTTGAGTAACTCTGGATGCTTCTGTATAAAAGACTCATCTTTCCAAGTGGAATATTCAGCCGGTAGTTTCCTCCATTTAATGAGATCCTCTGAAATGGATCTATTCCTCAGTTGGTGAATTCTTGTGTCAGTGATGGATTTAGGATTCAATATGATTTTCCCTTCCTCGTCAAGTTATGGAAATGTAGGTGGAACCTGGATCTTGTCGACTATAACCTTCTTTAAGCATGAAACATGGAAAACTGGGTGTACTCGTGAAGATATTGGCAACTCCAATTTGTATGACATAGTACCAATCTTTTGCAACACCTTATAAGGGCCATAGTACTTTGGTGATAATTTATTATCCTTCTTTGCTTGCTTGAGGGACATCTATTTGTATGGTTTTAGTCTTCAAAACACCCAATCCCCTACTTCAAAACTTCTTTCACTACGATGTTGATCTACTTGTTGTTTCATGCGATTATGTGCCATGGTCAGGTTGTCCTTTAAGATTTGGAGAAATTGTTGTTAATGCTCGATGTGATATTCCACTGCTTGAACCTTAGATTTTTCTTTTAGAGAAGAAGTGATGGAAAGAGGGTGGTATCCATAGAGTGCCATAAATGGTGCCATTTTTGTTGCAGTATGACAGGAAGTGTTATACCACCATTCTACTGAGGGTAACCATTTGAACCATTTTGTTTGTTTATCAGAGACAAAGCAATGAAGGTATCCTTCCATACATTTGTTCACTATATATGTTTGTCCATCAAATTGAGGATGATAGGATAAGCTATGAGCCAATTGACTACCCAAACAAGAAAATAATTCTGTCCAAAAATGTCTAGTGAAGATGGGATCTTTCACTTACAATAATCTTTGGGCTACCATGTAGCTTTTGAATTGTCTCCATGAATGGAGTGGAAATTGTACTAGCTTTGAAGGGATGAGAGAGTGCAAAAAAGTGTGTGTACTTGGTGAGTCAATCAACAATCACCATGATGACACTCTTTCCTTCAGACTTCGGTAACCTTGTGATGAAATCCATGGAAACCTCCTCCTAGCGCTAACTTGGGATGGTTAATGGTTGTAAAAGACATGGGATCTTAATTTCTTCCACCTTATTTTGTTGGCAAACCAAACATTCTACCAAAAGCCTTTGAACATCAGTTTTAAGGCCACCCCAAAAAAAATCCTTCTTGACTCTATGGTAGGGTTTCAAAAATCCTGAGTGCCCTCCTACTAGAGAGGTGTGGAATTCCAATAGTACCTTTTGTTTGAGTTGGGAGTTCTTACATAAATATAAGCAATCTTTGTACCATAGTGAATCATTTTTCCATGTAAATGTATCTAATGCACTCGAATCCTACTGCAACATTTGAATGACAGTCCACACGTTTTCATCATTCTTCCATTCATCCCTTGCTTCTATTATCCAATTGGGTTCGATGATCGAGATAGCACAGAGAAGGGCCTCAACATATTCATGCTTTCTTCAGAGTGCATCTGCCACAACATTTTTCTTCCCCTTTTTATAGACGATTTAAAAATCATAACCCAGTATCTTGGTTACCCATTTTTGTTGTTCTTCTGAAGATAGTCTTTGTTCCAAGAAGTATTTAAGACTATCATGATCTATTTTGACCTTGAAGTGCCTACCTATTAGGCAAGGAAGCCATTTCTTCAATGCATGTAGTATTTCCATCATTTGCTTCTCATAAATGGGTTTGTGTAAGTCATTTCCCTTGATTGGTCAACTTTCAAAAGCCAGGGGCCTTCCTTCTTGCATTGGGACAACACCAATTCCATTTCTCGAGGCATCACATTCCACAATAAAGGATTTTGTGAAGTCTGGAGTGGTCAAGATAGGAGCTTTGCACATCACCTCTTTAAGTTTTTCAAAAGATGTAGTTGCCTCTGGAGTCCATGAAAATGCATCCTTCTTAGTTAGTGTTTTTAAAGGTGATGTTATTCTTCCATAGTACCAAAAAAACTTGCGGTACTAACCTGTCAAACCCAAAACTCCACTAAGATTCTTCAATGTTTTGGGAATTGTCCAGTCCATCATGGCCTTAATCTTGCTAGGGTCTACCTTGACACCTTCACACGATACAATATGACCCAAATACTCTACCTCCTTCAATCCAAAGAAACATTTGGATGGTTTGGAATATCGTTGTTGCTCCTTTAGTAGTTGTAGCACCTTGTCAACATGTCGCACATGATCCTCCCAAGACTTCCTATAGATTAGTATATCATCAAAAACTACTAACACAAATTTTCAAAGGAAGGGCTTGAAAATGGAATTCATCAACCCTTGGAATGTGGAAGGTGCATTTGTAAGGCCAAAAGGCATGACCAAAAATTCATAATGGCCTTCATGAGTTCGAAATGTTGTTTTTGGGATATCTTCTTCCTTCATTCTAATCTGATGATACCCT
>JASDQU010102621.1:386631-424472 GCA_032191745.1 Picea mariana | reverse complement strand
AGAATGGGAAAATTATCTTTAATAGTGATCTTGTTGAGCTCTCTATAATTTCAACACATACGCCATGAGCTATCTTTCTTGAATACCATTACCACTGGTGCAGAGTAAGAACTTTAGCAAGGTCTAATAATGTCAGCCTCTAACATTTCTTCAACCATGCACTAAATTTCACTCTTTTGGGAATAAGGGTATCTGTATGGCCTAATGTTAGGAGGAACACCCCCAGGAATTAGGTGAATTTCATGATCATGATTTCGAGTGGGTGGAATACCTTTCGGAATATCTTCAAATAATTTGGAATGCTTGTCAATGATCCATTGGAGATCTTGAGGAATAGATGGCTTATATGTTTGAACATCTAGTGAGCATAGTTGCGCAATAACGTCTTGATGCCCCTTTTTCAATATTTTTTTCATTCCATTAGAACTTATCACTTTACCGGGTTTCCCTGTGATACCTCTTAACTCAATTTATTTTCCTTCCAATGAAAATTTCATGAAAAGTTCTTGAAAATTAAAAGCCAATGTTCTTAATGATTGTAACCATTGGATTCCTAGTACAACATCAACAGCACCCATGGGTGTAGAAATCATTGGACTATTCATTACATATTCCCCCATAGTAAGATTGATATTATTGCATTTTCCTGAGTAATTGATAGTTCCTCCATCTGCAATCATTACTTGAAACTTTGGTGCTGGATATACAAAACAATTGAGAGATTTAGCTAATTTATAGTGAATGAAATTGCGAGTACTTCCAGAATCAATTAGCACTATTACCTTTTTATTTTTGATGTATCCTTCGATCTTGAGGGTTTGAGGAGTGCTAATTCCCGCCAATGCATTACACGATATCGTGGGAGTCAACTCTTCAGAAAAAATTGCTTCTACGTTTTCATCTTGAGATGATTCTTGTTATTGTTCTTATTCTTCTTCCTCTTCACAATCTATGTAGAATAATTTCTTCTCACCACACTTATGTCCCTTACTGTACTTCCTGTCACAATTAAAGCATAAACCTTTTTCTTTTCTTTCCTCCAATTGTTGAGGTGTCAACCTTATGGGTCAGAGAATCCTCCATGCGAATGGTAGACTTATCACAGAGCTAGATACCAGGAAATTCTGGGTTGTCCTTTAGACAAGGAAGAAAATTATTAACATAGTCATAGGGTCGGTCAGGGTATAGCCCTAATGACACGGGGTCCTCTTTAGCCACGAATTTGTCAATTTCTGAGTCTGAATCTTTTCTCACTTCAATCGTGTTGATTGTGTGTGCATGGGGTTTTGTTTTATTTCGAACAGATCGAGAAATTAATCGACCAGCTCTTTTGTTCTTGAAATTGACATCAACACTGCCTTTTAGCTTCTTTCTTGTAGGTTTCTTAACAGTTTTAATGCAATCCTTTGGATGTGTAACCGGTCAACTGTCCTGTTGAATGACATTAGGGTAGCTCAAGGATTCATTATTAGGGGAAAAATCACAAGCCTGGAGCAGTGGGGAAGAAGTCGTAGGGTTAACAAGGGTTTCCACAATGATCGACTTATCTACCTATCCCAACTCATGGTTGCCAAAACCATTTTGTGTAATGAACGCGTCCCAACAATCATTTTGTGACTGTAACTGGTGCATGAGGATGATTTTAACAAGGCCATGATGAAATAGACTTGAATCTAACCTCTATTTCCTAAACCGTTTACCCATCTTATACATAATTCTGAGCAGTTAGTAAGGCATATTCAACGGAAAACCAATAAAACTCATAAGCAGGCGTAGATTATATAGGAAAACAAGTCTGAATCGTCCCTCACATGTGATGAATTGTTTCACTACAACAAGTAAATCATGTCACCTAGGTTTCAAAAATGAAATTGGCATACCTTGATCACAACTGGTTATTTTTCGTGAGGTAAACAGTAAATTCCACAGGACCTCCTCCACTTTCGCATTTTTGAACCATTTCTAACCAACCGTTGGTAATCCCATGGCTTAGCTTAAGAACGGTTATGTTACTTCCACTTGTACATCACCGATCTTTACCCTATATCCATCAGAGGTTAAGGCAAACTCTTGGGCGACCTGAAGGTTAAAACCCTGAAAATGTTCGATGAACAAATGCCAACCATTCCTTTCCAAATCTTCCCTAGCATTATCATATGAAAGTAGGGTTTGGATGTCATTCGGTTTGACCCTTAACTTTGGAGCCATACTGCACAGATGGATAATTAGAGCACAACACACAGGTAGGGTTTGAAAAAATGGAACAGAGCCATAGCCCCGAGCCTTATCAATACATGCTTTGATAATTCAAACGACGGGAAAGGTGTTAATCATAATGCGCGTGAGCTAATTCGTGAAGCCCGAGACCATGCTAAGGAGTAATGGCATGATGTACGTCATATGCCACCTTGGCATTGGGTACATGCTAGGACCAAAGTACTTGAGAACATAGTGTGCGCATCAAAGTTTGATTGCAAAGATAGGTGAGTTTACAAAAATTGAATAGCCAAAGGTTTCATGAAAGAAATATGATCAAACATCAAACCAAAATCGATAAAAAAATCGAATATCAATTGATGGGGGTCTTTCGTTCAAACAACCATAAGTTTCTTAGGCACTCTTAGAATCAAAAGTGTCACAAACAATGAGAGGAACATGCTCATAGCAAGAAATCGTAATTCTGTAATAAACGATATGCTTTGAATGAAATTTTAAAACAGAATGATAACGATAATTGCAAGTTTTCATGCTTTCAGTCATGAAAACGAAGAACAAATAGATGATAGGTAAAATGCGAAGATTTACAACTTTCATTTAGAGAAACACTTATGAAGAGTAATAAAATTTCATAGACCCTGTGTAGGCAGCTTACAAAAAATAATAATCACATAATCGTTGCCAACAATGGCGACATGCTGAGAGAAGCAGTTATCTCTGCCAAATGAACAAGTTTAGGTTAGAATAATCAGAAAAAAATTTGAATTGAAAACAACCAAAAAGTTGTTTGAGCATCTCAAGTAATTATAATGCAGTCCAGTTTCAGACAACTTATTTTTAAAGAAACAAAAACTGATGACAATCTTAGCAAAAACGAGCCACGATGTTAAAGTTAAAATCTTCAATACTGTTGATAGGGCCATTGGTGCCAGTAGGCGTCCATCGCCTTGACACGGATGTCAATTAACCCACTCTGATATCTGTATCCTATCAAGAAATTCCAGATCAGAACAAAGGACGTTTAAGGTCAAAACATAATCCATATATGAGAATTTTCTTTTACCTGACATTGCTTCGCTGCCAGCGGGCCTGTTTAGTACCCCGACGAAGTTATCTTGGCATCATGCATGCATTTACCCACTGCCAGTAGACCTATTGAGTGTCTCGGCGGGTTTACAAGCACTTCCCACAACTCTCTGAAAATTTATATTATGGTTTTTAAAGATATTCAATAGAGCAGGGTGATGCTGAAAATTCTAGTTTTTTAACACATCTTAATATGTCATAGACCTTAAAAAAAAAAAATTAGTTGTCCTTCATTAAGATCTAGAAATAATTTATTAATATAAACTTTCAAGAACATGGAGACATCATTGAGTTGTTCTCTTAAAGAACAGGGACAACATAAAAAGTATTTTTATAGATGGTCGTGAGTACCTTCAATTTTAGGTGAACCTAATGAAGAAGATCATACTTTTGAACGTTTGTTTTCTCATGAAACAAGTTTCTGAGGGTCATACATAGGGTAGTATGTGGTGATATTTGCTAAGAACGAGTATTTCTAGAATTATTCTCCAAGCTTACTTGATAAGGTGAAAAATATTAAGTAAAATATTTTCAAAATAAAGCAAACACGGGATTCTACTTCACTCGCCTATTTAGTAAAATGCATGTGATTGCCCAAAAATGAAATAAAGACTTGAACAATATTGCTTTAACTCTATAATGTAGTCCCTTAAGAAATGATAAACTTCAAATACTTACACGAGTCTTCGTTCTCAATCTTGTTGGACCTATGGTTAAGGTTGAGCTTGAGCATCTTGCTATGCAAGAACGTGCCAAGATTTTTCCTATTCTGTGTGATTCATTGTAGTTTGTATGGCTACAACTGATTTAAGATACTTCATTAGGTGAAGTCATGATTATCATTTAGTCAAAATCCAAAAAGTGCATCATCAACGAAGACGAAGTGTTAGTTCATTGAGAAATATAACTCCAGAAGATGCCACTTGGGAGTCGACCACCATTCTGTAACAATTTCCTTATCTCAAGCCTTGAGAACAAGGATGTTCTTCAAGGGGGAGGTCATGTTAGGGACCTAACCTCCCTAACCCGTCATATATGTAGAAAAATATTTTTTCAATGTAATAAAGGATGACATAAATGTGAACAAGTCAATGTAAGAAGACCTAATAGAAGCTTCTACTTCTAGAAAGATATTCCTTAGAATGTTCTTTAGAAGATAGAATTAGTATAAAAAAAAGTAGGAGACATGATAAACATTTGTCTTGAGAATTATTGTAATAGATCATTTTGTCCTCAAAGAGACAAGTGAACATTGAATCCTATCAATATTTATTTTTGGTTGTGGTTCTCTACATTTTATTGTTCCCATGGTATTTTATGTAGTATTTCTATTTTCTTCTTTATATCATAGATCTCGTACCTAACAGTTGTGAATTCTACAAGGTTAATTTATTCATTTATAGACTTCTCTTATGTGAATGTTGTGTCCCTTAAAATATTTTTTCTTCTTTATTATTAAAGTTATGAGATAAATAGTGCATTTATTCATGAATATATGTTATTAATCCTTCTCGTGTAAAAGTTAATTGTCTAGGTGGCATATGATTGAAGACATCTATATTTATTCATTTAATACATTTTTTACTAGTAGTTAGGATATGGTATATTAGATTTTATTTTTATTAGGTTATATTACACATTATATTTTTACATTATATTAATCACTCACACCCTCTCATACCAATAATGGTTTATTTGTCGAATCATATCTCAGAATGTGGAATTGCGTCTCGTTGTAAGCTACGAGCAGAACATTTTTCTCAACATTCAGATCGCCCCCGACGTGAGCTTCGACTTTGCTTTCGTTCCATGCTCTGGTATTTAGGTCAAGAAACGAAACATTCTCTGGGTCAAAAACTGAGGCTGACCCAAATAAATACAGTCTGTTCCCCACATGCACAATAATTGGCTTAGGAGAGTACACTTTGGGGAGAAAATGTAATTCCGCTGCGCTATCAGTTATTTGTTCCCATACAGGTATCGTGATGTTCACTTCTACATACTTCCTTCCATTGCCATAAACCGCTGCCAACGTCTAACGCAAGAATTCTAATGATGGAATTACTGCCGAGCAGGCGTTCACCAAAGTACAGTCTTCCGTCAACCACTCCTAAAACATGTTCATCAGCGGAACTTGTGTATCCCCCGCGTCCACATATGGGAGCGACGTTTCTCCATTGCCCATCGAAAAGTTTCAGGGCATTGCCGGATTCTCTTAAACGCACATTTTCCCTATAAAATTTAAATTTAAACGTTGTACGGAAAGACTTAACTAAATCCAGCAATAAATAAACTATAAATCCAATGATCACGGAAGAATCCTGAGACCCTCTAAGCGAACATTGAGGTTATAATGGTGAAGAATGAAGAGCGAGCATTTAAGCGGCTGCTTCAAACGGGTTAGTATTGCAATGCGTTCTCCAATGGGGTCTAATGTGTTTCCGCCTTGTAATCCAATTGCGTGTAACGCGTCCCTCCAGGGTCTGCTCAAGGTCATCAGAAGGGGACGGGTGTGCCATGGCATGAGGGGGATTATTTCCGCCTGCACAATGTCATCAAGAATACCAGGGATCAGTGAAGAACCGGCCATGGCGTTGGAGTGGACGTTCTTGCAGCTCTGCTCTCTATTGGTTTATATATAAAATATGTTTAGGTTATCCCTTCGTATTCTCCTTGCCCGATGTCCCTTCATCCTTCATTCTTCCCTCTCCTTTCTTCCATCTCCTTGGCAAAAAAGGATCATCCATGGTAAAATCATGAATCATTACTCATGAATAAGATTTTAGTTGGGTCGATCATTCATGATTAAGATTGTAGTTTGCTCGATCATTCTTCAATATTATGTATAATTTTATTGATGAGAACATTTTTTATTAATTACAAAGAGGTATATTCAAGAGTTTTTAGATTATTTGAGTCCAATTATTAAATAAGGACTCTTACAACATCATCACTCATCAAACTTATTTTGATAATTGATAATGATTCTATATGGATGCTCGGAAGTGATATTTGACATACATGTGAGTTTGTGATTATTAGTGAAGGCCTTTAGCAAAACCTTTAGTAATTGAGTTGTCATAGAAAAAGTGAAGGGCTTTATTCATGGATTTGTTTTAAATTCTCTTTTCAAAGATTGTTTAAGCATAAAAAATTATCAATATTTTTTTTCTTAAAAAAAAACAAAAAGAAGTAATTTTATTGAGGTAACAAAATTACATAGTTAGATGTCTATGACATTTCAGTAGTGAGATCTCTTGTATGTGTTATGTAGAAATGCATAAAACATTTTTACTTTGAGTATTCAACCATTTTTTTTTTATCATAATCTTTTGTAAAATTTTTATAGTGTACATCAAAAACATATTAATTGTGTACAAAATATATTGTTTAAACATAAAAAATTATCAATATTTTTTTTCTTGAAAAAAAACAAAAACAAGTAATTTTATTGAGGTAACAAAATTACATAGTTAGATGTAATTTCAGTAGTAAAAATGTTGAGATCTCTTGTATGTGTTATGTAGAAATGCATAAAACATTTTTACTTTGAGTATTCAACCATTTTTTTTTTTACCATAATCTTGTGCAAAAGTCTCATAGTGTACATCAAAAATATATTATCAGATATGTCAATAATACATTCAACTTTGTTCAAAAACTCAGCATAGATATTATTTGTCTAGTTTGTCACTAAGGGGCATGAAGATATTCTAAAGATCCATTTGTGGAACTTTGTCCAAAAACTCAACATATATATTATTTGTCTAGTTTGTCACTAAGGGGCATGAAGATATTCGAAAGATCCATTTGTGGCCTTTTTAATGACCTTTCATATGGCTGTGGCCAATTCCAAACCAACTTTGGACAGACAATGTGCTTCCTTTTTCTTACTCCTATACACATGAGAGGGAGAAATATGAATGAAATATGAGATGAACTTATGTATATCGTGATAGAGTGGATGTAGAGTGTAATTATGTAGAGATGTTGTCACATTCATGTAGCTAATGATAAGATTTGAATCCCGATATGTTAAATACTTGAATAGGTTTGTAACTATACTTTAGAATAGCCAAGAATACACAAAAACATTCACCACAATATTAAACACAAGAAATAATCAAAACCCTTGAGGTAGAGTAACACCATATATTATTCCTTATGAAAGGAATGCACTCCCAATAAATACTTCCTTGTACAACAACAATATTCTTAACCATCCTCCAATATATTGCATACACTTCTTTATATAGCATTCTCTATTTTCTAGGAACTTTCTAGAGAAGGAATCTTCTACAAAGCCTATTTATTATATCTAACTACCATAGTGGGCCTTATTTAATAATACAGTAGAGCTAGTCCACCTTACATTGAATGGATCCACTAATAATAAATAACCTCATTCTTATTGGGTACCTCCCATATTACCTCCCTAGGTATACTACACCATATACATTGATTGAGAGATATTTTTTCCTTTTCTAGAAAGAGTAGGAGTTTTAGAGACATAAATTCACTATAATTATTGCTTTTTGGACCAAATTTGTTGTGAAAGAGTTGGAGTGATTCTCTACACGGAAAAGGATTTCCTTAAAATGCACCATCTAAGAAATCCCAAGGAATGTCCTTGTGGAAATGAGTCGCAAATATGTTCCTTCGAGAATGGTCCTTTTGTTGGAGATAAGCTGCAGGATTTCCACGATGGAAATGTAGTGTGAGAAGGAGAGGGATTTCCATTTTGAAAAAGCAAATAATTTCTTGCGATTTAAATGCCCCATGAAACATTTAATGGAAGGGCTCTAAAAGAAGTAGTGTTTGGATTTTCTATCTAATATTTTAAAGAGTTTGAATAGTGTGATAATAAACTATTTTATTAATATATGTGATTTTTTTATATTTACTCTATGATATTCACTTTATAAGTTTATTGAATTATGTTAATTTTCCTTCTAATATTAAATTTAAATTTCTTTATGATGAATATCATTTATTATTAAATTAATTCAAGATCAATATTCATTATAAACATTTATATTAATCAAATATTGAAGACACTTTATTATTCTCTCCATAAACTCATTTAATTATGTTAGTTTTCTTTGTAATGTTAAAATTACATTTATATATTATTATTTATTATTATTATTAATTTAATCTTCTTATCATACAAGTTGTAGGTTAGGAAAATCTTGACCCAACCACCAAAATGGAAACAACTAAGGAACAATATACACCATGCCACCTTGATATAGGTTCTGCACTTCGAGGGAGACTATGTCACTCTAGGTAGGTGATCCCGGTGACCCTAGGGGGTTGAGATGGATGGAATGGAAATAAGAGAAGCACCCCCCTAAAGGTCAATGATGGAAGAGGAAAGATAGCTTTGATAACTCGTCTGTGGGTGGTTTAAGGTTTCCAATTCTTTGGATGCCTACAAAGGGTGTTTGTACCTTTGAAGAAAAAAAACACTTGCATATAGTAATGTTAGGTGGAAAAAAAAGTTAAAATTGATTTCCATAATTGCAGAAATAATACATGATATATATCATCACATAAAAGATAATAAGGGTTGCAATATAAGTGCTAAAATTCCAATTGAATAAGCACAAGACAAGCTAGTAAAAACTAGTTTACCTCAAAAATGATAGAACAAGACTTCAACACAAAACTCAAGGTTGTCAGAAAAAGATAATTGCATTGGCCTTATGTCTATAACAAATTTTTTTTTACAACAACATATTTAACCACTAAAACTTGCTCAAAACTTGCCAAAGGATGTCTTGTACTTACTAGATTATCTGTGGAGATGTTAGGCAATTTATAATGGTTAAATTAGGAGTTACTAAAGAGTTTGGTTAGGGTTTTCTACAACCCTAATGGTTGTAGGTTAAATTTTTAACAACAACTAGAAGTACTTGGAGAAATGAAACATCCTAGTGGATTAAGAAAGCATTTATAACATAGATTTGATTCCACCAGGAAAACTTCAAAATCATGAAATTTCACATTTCCCAAAGAAACAATTTTATATCTCCTATGTAAAAAGTGATGACTAGTACCTTTAATGATTTGATTAATGCAGTCAATCAAAGAAATATATAGAGGTACTACCTCCTTGGGGGTGAAAATCCTATTACTCCCTAAGGAAAGTATCTCTACTTAGGGTTTAGTCTAAGAGGGTGTATGCACTTATACTTCTCTTAGTAAATCCTTATTAAATCAACAATAATTAAGTATAAAATGATGGAGGATAAGGTGGGGGTGTATGCCCTTATACGTCCCACATATCACTAGAAAAATAACCTAGACTTGAATAAAAAATGATATCAAAAAGTAAAATCCTTACCAATTCAAGGAAAATGATAAGACAAACCATGAGAATAGCAAAAGAAAATCCTTCCAAGGCTAGAACATCACTTCCACCAACCAATAACTAATATATTATCTATACAAAGGAGAACAAGAAAGAAAATACCCAAAGATATCAGAAATTTCAATTCAAGTATCCTCTCACAAGAGGAGATTTATCTCTTGAAAATGAGATCTTATGATCTCTATTTATAAAAAATGTCTCCAAAATAGTTTGTCCACATAATATTAGGATAAACCACAATACTAGGGGTTGAAAACCCTAATATTTCCCCTTTTACAAAATAATATTTAACAATTCACTTAAAATTTACTTTTACACAAAAAAACCCTAACTTAAGGTGACATCACCTATTTAGGGGATGTTTTGACACTAGGAGAAAGTCGTTGGTGTTGGAGGAGTGTAGTTAGGCTTCCCAAAGCCACATGTCAATCATACAAGTCATTTTCTTCATGGTCAAAGCCTCATTCTCCTCAAAATATTATTTTCCCAATGAATGGTAACCTCACCACCAAACCCTATTCCCCTTAGGTGACGTCATGCCACCAAAGGTGACATTTTGCCTCTTCCAGGAAAAATGTTTGGTATGTGAGGCCTAGGTCATGTTCTCCACATTTTACTCTAGTGCTCTGAAGGTTCATCTCTCACATCCAACATGCATCCCCTTGGCATCCGCCTTTGTGCTTCAAGCCCCATGGAATCTCAAGTTAGGCTTGTTCGTCCAAAATTGTCCACCAACTAGGCCCTACAAAGAAAAATAAGCATGCCCTCCAACGATATCAATTCAAAATATCATGATAATTAAATAAATTCAATAAATGATCCACCTAAGCATGTGCATCAAAGATTACCCTCTCAAATAATTAAGTGCTCAAATACATTATGCAACTTGCCAAGCTTGGATATGCGAGTATGGATGAGGTTTCTTATTGAGTCGACCCTTCCTAGGTCAAGGAGTGTTTCCCAAGTGATCCTTTTATAAGCCATATAAACTGGATGAAGTGGTTAAGGATCAAGACTCATTGGGTATGGGGTTCATGACATATAAGGGGTTGTAGTGTCTCATTCATGGGTTCCTTTGTATAGGGTGTGTGGCACCTTCGTTTCCAATGAACTTATTCCAATCCCATCATTTTTCCATTCTTCATCTACTTCATAATATAAGGATAAGTTGAAGGCCACTATCCTAGTGTGGTGTCGAGATAATTATAGTGTCACCCACAAATACCCAGCAGAAATGAGAAGGTTGGCTCTTAATGGTACCCCCTTTCTCTCATCTATGCAATTGGGAGCCATTATCCTAGCTTGATGACCATATGATGGAAATGTCATACCACTAGATATATATGATCATGATAGATCGACTCGTGATGAGACCTCTTATCCTCCAACTAACCCTTTAAGCATTCATAATCATATTTCTTGTGGGTCCCCTGTTTCTTACATATAAGTGTTTCATCGCTTTCTTGGGTGATCCATGGGAGAAGCATATGGAAGGTTTATAAGTAGGATTTTATCTTTTACCCAAAAAAAATCCCTCTGGGCCTTCAACCCCTTCTTCCCATTTAATTAGGGACAAGCCCTTCTTGGGTCAATATTGCCAAAATCCCAAGAGAGAAGGAAATGGAGGGTTCAAATGATGAAAATTGGTAAGTATGATCATGAATGATGCAATGTATTTTCAAGGGAGTTCTCTGTAGAAAACCCATCCCATGGAAATACCACTTTCTAGAGGAAAATGTCAACCACCAAGGTGAAGCGGGGAAAAAGGAATAATGTACAATAATATGTCATGAAACATAAAGTAGTATAAGATAAAATATACTCAAATGCCTCAAATATTTAAATGACACTGACCATAATACCTCACATGTACCTCATGGAGCAAGGCCCATTTCCTCCCCGAAGCTAGCAGGTGTGGTGGATGCCATCTGAAAATCTGGACCTGTGTGGTGGTCAAAAGGGTATCCATATGTGAAAGTGTACACTCATGGTCATGTAGTCTCTCGAAACTCCATATATGCAACATGAGGGCTTCGAGACATAATCTCTTTAGTTATCCCACAAAATGGGGATAACATCTGGCTCCTACTTGGGGACATGTGCTCGTCGTAGAGTGCATGAGAACCGAAAAATATCCTATAGACCTATGCCTTCAAAAATTCATATAAAAGCATCATATCATCTAGGGTGTAGAGATCACCCTTTATATATATATATAGAAATAAAAAATGAAAACTAATCTAGAAAATAAAATTTTGACATTTTTTCAAAAATCCCTAAACTAAGCATGAAATCAATATGCAAGTAGAGAAAAATGAAAATTAAATGCTTCTAAACTAATATGAGAAATTAAGATTCAAATGTAGGGGAAAGAAAGATGACCTACCTACTTACCTGGGGTCTTGGGGCCATGAAGATCAAGTGATGGATGATGTTAGGTGAAGTCATAGAACTAGTGCAACGAGTTGATCATATCATCAAAGTATCTCCCCCTATTATTAATCATATAATACAACAAATATAAGTCAAACACATAATAATCATGATTATAAACACACATATAATTGATCATAAAATAAAATTCATGGTTATTGGTGGGAGGGATGAAATCCTTCTACAAAGAATATCTGCCATTGTGACCATGCAAGGAATCCTGCCTGAAATGATAGCCACAAGATAAATAAATCCATCTCTGAAGGGGGATATTATATATATATGAAGGCCCATATTCATCCCTGTCAACATGATACCTACTTATTAAAGACCAAGTAGATATGAGAGGTCCTAAGAAGACCTCATGATTTCCCTGAGAAGAGGAAATGAGGTAAGGGATAGGATCAAGTCTAGGAAGAGAAAAGTGTTCCCTATTTATCTTCAAATACCTGTAGAAATCCTCGCTATGAAAGTTCTTCCTCTTTGTACAATGATCCTCTGATCACTCTGAGGTGGCCATGTCCTAATGTTCCTCCAATAGTGAGAACAAAAGGGGATGAGAGTGCTTGAATAAATTTGTAATCATTTCATTATCATGTGTTGGAGCATGCATTTTGGGGAGAAAAAAAAACCGAGGCATATTGGATTAAGAAGGAGAGAGAACCACGTTTTGAGGAAAAACAACACACTGGGTAGGATTTGCGGAAATCTGACGGAGATGTGGAAAAACCTATCAATTTTAGGGTTAGGGTTTTGGAGTGTAATGTAAGKGTTTTTAAACGAAWTTTGTAGTATAAATAAGGGAGATAGAAAGTAGGTTGAGAAATGGAGATCTAGGTCTTGAGCGAGAGAATTATCACATATTTAGTATCTTTTTGGGTCGTTGGTGACTTTTGAGTCTCTATTTTGGTGAGATTTGTGGAGCTCAGATAGAGTCAATCAAGAGATGTAGTTGAGGGTTAGCTCACAAGATGTCAATCTTGGTGCGATCATGGTCCACCTCACTACTCTCTATTGTGATGTAATGAGAGCATTATCATTTGATGAAGAAGACGAAATAAAAGAATATATTTTTGGATGTAGTCTCAGGGGTAGTGAACATGGTAAACTCTGTGTGCAATGTTTCTGAATTTTTTACTATTTCTTCAATTATGATTGAATGGTTAGATAGATAAATGAAGGGTTTCACTTACAATGAGCATTAGAATAGATATGTTAAATAAATGTTATGAATGAATGAATGAATAGATATGATGAATACTAAAATAGAATGCATGGTTAAGTAGAAATAACAAGTAAGAAAGAACACCCCCCAATCGCTTCCATGACTATAGACACCTGTGTCTTATAGTCACCCATAAACCATCTCGGCTGAGACTATGGTGTGCACTCTATGCGTGGTATAGCCTTCTAGTTTACCAGAAGAGCCGATGGTGATAAGTGTTTTGTTGGAGAACTAAGGTAGAACCCAGGTCATCCCATACGTCCAACAAATGGTTATGCTATCGGTTATAACTCAGAAGAAGATATAGGAAGGGTTTTGGTGAAGGATACATAGTCGTAGAAAGGGATGTTCAGGCCAAGGAATCCAATGAAGCAAGATATTGAAAGATGGTTAGAGACAAATAAGTTGGAGTTCGTGCAAAAAGATATTAAGGGTTCCAGTTATACACCATGCAAGTACGTGCGAAGGTATGTGTTTACTAATTTGCATGAACAATATTTTTGTTTCTTTCCAGAGTTATTACATGAGTGGTTCTGAAGGTTGGAGGATACCCATATGAATAATCTGATTAGGCCAGTAGTGTGGACTGCTAAAAATATCATGTGATTAGAAAGGGTTAATAACAAGTTCACTCGTAGTGGATTTCAGGTTAGACAATATTATTGTAGGGTTTATCACTGATGTTTTAGTAGATACAACAAAGTCATACACTGTTGTAGAGTGGTATTTCTTAAGGGAATCTAGAGGGAGGTACATTAGATCTCTTTACACATCGATCAAGATATTATTACATGATAAAGGCGTGATGACCATGGAATCAGATAGCTATATCACTCTTCGCACATGAGGGAGTTGGGGGAAGCACTAAGAAATATATGAGAAATGGAGAAGGCTCTGGAGAGTAGCCAGAAGGAGGAAGCAATGGACCCCATCATCATGGATGATGAATAGATCATGGAAATCATAAGGAATGCAGGAGTGACGCATAATGGACGAGCCTACTAGTATAAGATGAATAATAAGAAGAGGGAAGTAGTTGAGCAAGAAAACTTGGACAACAATGAGAAAGAGGTAGAGGATCTTCACGCCATAGGGTAGATTGAGGATATATTGTGCGCCACATATGAGAGGAAAACTAGAGGTCATCAAGGATTATTTTAAAGATGAAAATTTGTATTAAAATGTATAAACTTGGGTTAATATTACTAGTCTTTAATATGTAAAGTGTAAAATATTTGGCGATAGTTTTGTAAAAATATTCAAATTTATAAAGATTTTATATAGTATCTATAAAAATTTGGCAATTTTTAAGGTAAAATGATTTTATTCTATGAAATTTGGGCGAATTGTTTTTAAAAAAAATGGAAATTAGCGAATCGTTTTTGGGAAGACCATGGAAAATTAGCCCATTTGAGAAATTTGTCCCCTAAAATCATCTATGGAGGTCATGTGTACAACATAGAATAAGGATATCCATCCTATATCTTAATTAGTGTGGAACCCACAACCCCATGTGCGACTAAGACAACTCAAGAAGAAAAAGTAGTTAACCAACAAGTAATTAATGGTAGAGTAATTTTTTTGGGACGTGGGTCCAATAGCAGAAGTGTAAGTTCAACAAGTAGCAGTCAAGTATCTACACCGCGTGGATGTGGTCGTTCAACAAATTTCACAATGCCATGACAAGATCCATCTATTAGGTTACCATAGTTTTGAGGGGACTCGTTAGATGATACAAAAAAAAATGTTCATTTGTGAGAAGACATGGGAACAAAAGTAGATTACATAAAAGGATACAAAGGTTGAGTAGTTGGAAAACACTTTTAGATATTGCACATTAGATTAGTACATGGGTCTCTGAAAAAATAACCCAACGGGAACACCTACAATTGTAGTAGATGTGAAGAATCAGTTAATAAATGAATTTCAAAAGCCAAGCTCAAAAGATCAATTTATGAATAAAATGATAGAGATTAAGTAGAGACTAGGAGAATCACTATGGGAATTGGACTAGAAGTTCAAGAGGATAAAAGGTAAGTTAAATTACACTATTATTGATACATAGCATAGGAATTTGTTTGTTAATTATTTTTTGCCACACTTGAATTATCCTTTGAGACATGCATAAATTCCAAAGTTAGGCTGAGGCTTTGCAAGAAGCCTTACAGTTAGAAGAAAACTAGTACAAGAATACAGATTAGGTTGTGGAAGAGATAAAGAAAGATATGAAGAACTTAACATTGTAGTTGAATCAGAACAAAGGAAAGGAGAAAAGAGAAGATGTCTAATGTACAATGTGTAGGACAAAAGACCATCACAAGAATGAGTGTCCATTATTTTCACAATATATTGGAGTTTGTATGCCAAACCCTTTAGCTTCAGGAGGATTATGGTGTGAGATTTACAAAACACATGGGAATTATCCCTATCATTGCCTCCTCATGTAGAAGTACCAGACAATACCAAATAGTACATTTTGTAACTTTTGTAAGTCATTAGGACACAAAGACAAGGATTGTAGAACCTTGGAGATGATAAAAGAAAGGATTGTAGATAGATACAAGGTGCATGATGAACATGTAATATGAAAACATGTGCAACATTCATGGTATAACACTTCACAGTAACCTCAGTACAATATTGCACAACAGTTCGCAACACAACCAAAGTATAATGCATAGCAATTTGAAGGGAAAAAACAGTATAATCTCGCAAAACAATGAGGAACACCACCATAATACAATTACCAACAGGGAAAGTATAATTAAGGACCTCATTATAACACACGATGTAGAGATAATCAGGGCAATAGAGGAGGATTCAAAGGAGGAGGTCATGGAGAAAGAGGGTTTGGAGGAAGTCGAGGACTAGTAGTGTGTCATAAATTTCAAAAACCAATGCATTATGCAAGAGACTACCCACAACTACCTAAAAAATGTATGTATTCTCGTGCAACAGACCATGAAACAAAATATTGTCCTACAATTTTTATAAATATTTTTGCACTCTCGAAGTAAATTGGCACCGAAATTTTACCCAAATTGTTTCAGTTGTAACTTTCTCATACGAGCTCTATTTTGTGCCTGGAGTAGCTCATTGGAAATTCGTCTCTGATTTCTTTTATTTAATCTATAAAGACATAGTGTTCCAATGGTAAACTCCATTTTCATGGATTTTGATTTCCTAAAAATGTTTTTCAAGTCCTCAAAATCAACTCGCAAGTTTAAGACCTTCAAAATATGAAAATTTCATGGAAAAATGGTCGTTTTTCTATTATAACATCCTTTAAATCTATGTTTTCGATCTCAAATAAGGTGAAATATCATTCATTGACCAACTAAATCTTCCTTAGGCTCACATATGAATTTCCACTGTCAGTCAATAACTTTAAACAATCTGGATCGTTGATTCGAGATCCATTAGCGCTCTACAGTTGGAATTTTCCTTTGAACATACACAACAATTTCCCAAAAATGTCGACCCAATCATCTGCGATTGGTCCTCTCCTTTGCAAAATTATTTGCAATACATCACTAAACTAGGCAACCTAATCATCAACCATCAATCATTGGTTATTTTTGTTAGCAGATGAAAATCCTTACCAATTTGGTCAATCTGATCATCGACCATCCTCTATAGTTATTGTCATATGAAAAAACTTCTCTAATTCGTTTCACCCAACCATAGACCATATACCATTTTTGATATGATGTGGAAACTATGTTGATGTGGCATGACACATGAACATTGACATGACATGGCACATCATCCTAAGGTGTCAACTTGGTCAACGTTGAATGGCACGTGGATGCTGACATGGCATGGCACATGGATGTTGACATGCCATGAAAAATCATCCTCAGGTGTCAACTTGGATGATGTCGCATGACACATGGATGATGAGATGGCATGACACATCATCCTTCTCATTTCTTCATCGACCATTGACAATTTTCCCTAAGTGACCCAGGCACTTTGTTGAATTGGCCGACCTAATCTTCAATCATCTATGATGAATGATTGCTATTTTAGACCAATAACCTTGCTAAAACGATCAACCCAACCATTGGTGGTCGACAATTTCTGTTCGAAAACAAAACACTTTTCCAAATTTGTGGACTCAACCATCGGTATTCAACAATTTTTTTTGGCGATTGAAACACTTTGCCAATTTGACTCACTCGCCCGTTGACCAACACTGAATTATATTGGCCAACTCCAACACTTAGAAACTTTCTACCAAATACTAGATGAATTTGGGTGTTTGATCATTCATTCAAAATGATCTTGTTCATTTGTCTGCTTGACCTTGCTAACTACGAAAACCTTATAAGTTTTTAAATCTATTACAAAGAATCTGAGTTGTTGATCTCAAAATAAAATGTGATTCTGGTCATATTTCTATCATACTTCTCCCAATTATACAATGGTCATTAAAACTTGAATTTGAAACTTTCAAATCAAATTTCAATCCTGCAACTCTACACATTAACTCCAATAAACCTCTTAGACAGTTTTGAGGCAATTAATTCTTGAATTTCACTCACAGATTTGGAGGTTTTGTTGTAACTTTATCAAAATTCATTATAGATTGAAATATGTAACAATGAATTATACTAAATTCACATTGGTCTTTGTCCCATACAAGTCCAATGTTGAACCAGAAGATCTGATACCATAATGTAACATACCTTAGTTCAACTAAGGAACATTATGAGTGAAAAAAACAAATCAAGATTTCTTTGTGAAATAATTTCATGTAGCTTACCATCTATAGGTCATACACCAATTTAACCATTGGATGATACCATCATTCCAAATAAAAAAATATATTAAAAATATGAATTCATCTAGTAAGAACACAACAAATGCCCAACATTCATATACAACATTTACAAAACAAAATAAACATAATAACATAACATAGAACTTACCTATTGATAATTAACCAACTGGTTGCATATGAAGGAATAACCTCCCATCCACAGGCGATACTGTCCATTTTATTTCAACAACATACCAACCCTGAGAAGAGGCTATGAATTCACAAGGAGATCCATCCATCTAGCTATCCACTCTTCACACAAAACATCCCTAAACCTAGATTATACTCCTACAAAAGTTCCAATACAATAGTTCTATCTTCCCCACAACCTGCACAACCCAAGGAATATACCCCTTACATTGGTCACAATCCCTTAGGTTGTACCATTAATTTATTAGGGCCTCTAGTGCACTCGGTTGGTGAGAGATCTCTCATATGGGGACTCTAGGAACTCTCAACTGCTTTAGAATTTTTCATAGTAGCCTTAACAAGGTTGTTGAATAATTTTCTCAACATGAAAACACATTATAGTATTACAACCCATTTGTTTGGCACACAAGCCTCTTTTCCAACATAACCATAGTGCAATAATGGCTTCCTTCAAGCACAACATGCTTGACACTCTTCCCAGAACTCAACTCCCCTCTTGTTGCCTGAAATATTCATGTAAAACTTGTCCCTTTATGCATATTAATTTACTTTCTTCTCCCTTGCTTTCTTGACTCTCACTCTACCCAAAGATGATTTTACTTCATGCCATACTTTCGAATAACTATGAGATGTGAATTCTCACACCCACCCTCTTACATAAGTTTAATGATTCACTTTGGGAACACTCAACACTAGTTTACAAGGTTATACACAATGGTATTAATAATAAATTTAGGAATGTGGGTTGAATTCATACCCATGAATAATTCCCACTTCGACCCCTCTCTCTTGCAGAATCATAACCCCCCATTATTTTCATCCCTCTTGTAACACATCCAATGATTATCATCTTTATTAATTATTTCAATATACATAATATACAATTTGGCCCTCTTCACCCCAACACATCGTCTCACCAACCTAATTCACATTTGTACAATTTACATTATAATTTTTCATGCTTAAAAAGTGTATGTTATAGTTACTCTCATCTAATTAAGTAAACTCATAACTTCCACGAAAAGTAATAAATGAATGTGATAATATAGTGAAATCCTCCAATGAAGACTATATCCATATTCCCAAATATATCCTAATGCACCAACCCATGCTTTTCAAGCACACATGCCTAAAACAAATCAAAGGAATCTTTAAGATAATTTCCACAAACAATATTCTTAATCCACAACATCCATAATTATTTTCATAAAATTATCACATCCAACAATACCACAACATGATGTTTGATGTGTTCAATCTTGTTACTAATTTGGGCTTGAGTAGCCACATTCAACTCAGACAATGTTCCAAGAAAAAACCATAGCCCCTCGAATCAATGTACAACTTCCTTTAAAAAAGATTGGATTGATAGTTACATCAACCATTTGTCTCTTGAAATTATGTTTCATTACAATATGAGTAAATGCTACACAATAAGACTCTACTTCATGAATATTTCTTTATATTGGACTTTTACACTACCTTATCTCATAATTTCATAAAAAAACGTTACCACCAAGAAATGTTTTTCCTCCATCTAATTATTCATAATCTATGAACCACTCCCTATGAAGAGTTATGTAGAATAAAAATCCAAAATCAATCACTGATGCCTCACGGATACTCGTTAACAAAACTGATTAAGGGAGATACATGGTTCCCTCACAATTAGAATTCCCAGCATCCAACTCCTCATGTTTCCTTGTTTCTCCTCGAAAGTATAATCCTTGCATTCACTTTGATGGAATCACCAATTGAAAATGTTTCCATTGTTTTTTCTTAACCTTCAAATATTTAGATGCTATGTCACCTACCATAGATACCATCACAAAGTTTCATTGAATACAACTAACTCATAAAAAATTATTGTTGGGACATCACRAAACTTAGATGTTATGTCACCTACCATAGATACCATCACAAAGTTTCATTGAATACAACTAACTCATAAAAAATTATTGTTGGGACATCACAAAACTATCTTGTTTGAGATCCTTAACTTGGTCAATTAGATTTATCTATATCTCTAATCAAGACTTCAAATATAATCCTTAGCAGCCCAAGATTCTACAAAACGAGTTTCCTTAGCTTAGTGATAAAGGCATCCCCTTGAAATCAAGAACCATTATGATTCTATTTTTTAAACATTGAGAGAAACCTACAACAAATGGAGAAAAACATACAACACAAATATATTCAAGATAACTATGAAACTTAAAATAATTGAATATTTGTAGGGAACGAGCACACATCGCAATAAATAATTTTTTTTTTCAATGGTGACAAATCATTCTTCACCTTGTTGTTTTTTTTAATCTTTTATAAGTATTGTCATAGAAACATCTAGGTTGCAGGAGTTTTTGCAATGCAATAATGTTGGAATCATAGGTACAAGTGTTTGGAAGGGATAGAAGTTTCACACAAATTTATGGGAACCAATAGGTTGGGAGTGACAATATTATATATTTGAAAAATATTAAAAATAGTTTAAAAAAACAAATTTAATCTTAATTATAACAGATAATACAAACTCACAAACTTAATATTAATCTATGTTGACATGCTACACATTAGGACTTTACTTCAATGCCAACTGCAAAGTGCCAAATGTTGGTTGTATTATACATGATGGACCAAAACAAGAGGCAAAATGACGAGTGTTTCCACTTCTTTGGGGCCACAAATCAAGGGTTATTATGAAGCAATGTTTCAATACTTCTCTATAAGAAAGGAGCTTCCTTAACCTCCATGCATAGTAAACGCTAAGGGAACTCACTCACAAGCTACCTTTTCCATGGGCTTCAAGTTCCTAAAACATGTACACGCTTCTAGAGCCATTTCTATCCAAATTGCCACATTTTGTACCAATTCCCTAGACCCCAAAAATGCAAAAAAAATGGGAATGAGTTTTAGAGGTGTCAAAAGTGTTCATGCAACTAGGATGGTAACAATGTTTCCCATAAAATCAAAAATACAATTGGATGTTCATAGCATCCACATCTCTTCTCACAGATAGCTACCACCATTCGAGCAAGTTGTTTCAGTTCTGCATTTTTACAGTTTCACCTTATTTCATTTATTCAATAGAAGATGTCCTTCATTGGATATCTGGGTTGTTCTCTATATTTCTTTGTTTATCGTATTCAGTCTATTAATTAGTTCTGTAGTTTTACAGTTTCAACTTATTTCATTTATTCAATAGAAGATACCTTTCACTAGATATCTGGGTTGTTCTCTATATTTCTTTGTTTATCGTATTTAGTCTATTAAATAGTTCGTTCAGCTAATAAATCTGGATCATGCAACCTACCATAGATACCATCACATATTTTTATTCAATACAACTAACTCATAAAACAATATTGTCGCGACAACAAAAAACTATCTTATTTGAGCGCCTTAACTTGGAAAATTAGATTTATCTATCTCTCTAATTAAGACTTCAAATCCAAGCCTTAACATCCCAAGATTCTACAAACCAAGTTTCCTTAGCTTAGTGACAAAGGCGTCCCCTTGAAATAAAAAACCACTATGATTCTAATTGTTAAACCTTGAGACAAACCTACAACAAATGGAGAAAATCGTACAACACAACGATATTCAAGATAACTATGAAATTTTAACCTTGAGACAAACCTACAACAAATGGAGAAAATCATACAACACAACGATATTCAAGATAACTATGAAATTTTAAATAATAGAACAATTGTAACGAACAAGCACATACCGCAACAAATAAGTTTTTCTTTCAATGGTGACAAACCATTTTCCACCTTGTTGTTTTTTTTATGTTTTATAAGTACTTTCATAAAAACATATAGGTTGCATGAGTTTTTGCAATGCAAGAATGTTGGAATCATAGATACAAGTGTTTCGAAGGGATAGAAGTTTCACCCAAATCTATGGGAAACAATACGTTGAGAGTGACAATATTATATATTTGAAAAATATTAAAAAAACGTTAAAAACAAATCTAAATTTAACTGTAACGGATAATATAAATGTACAAATCTAATATTAATCTATGTTGACATGCTATACACATTAGGACTGGAAAGTTTCAAATGTTGGTTGTATTCTACATGATGCACCAAAACAACATACAAAATTATGAGTGTTTCTACTTCTTTGGGGACCGCAAGTCAAGGAATCTTGTGAAGCAATGTTTGGGAACTTGTCTATAGGAAAGGAGCTTCCTCAACCTCCATGCATATGAAACGCTAAAGGGAACCCACTCGGAAGCTCCCTTTTCCATGGGCTTGAAGTTTCCAAAACATCTACATGCTTCTAGAGCCATTTCTATCCAAATTGACACATTTTGTACCCATTCATAATATACCAAAAATGCAAAAACATTAGAAATAAGTTTTGGAAGTTTCAAAAAATTTCATGCAACTAGGATGATAACAATGCTGCCTATAAAATCAAAAAAACAATTGAAAAGCAAATTTACTTCTAAAAGACTACACAATCTAAAACTTATTTACACATTCCATATACAAATAAAAATTACTAATTACTCACAATATCTTAACATATACTACATAGTTCATATCAAACATTTCACTTATCATTATTCAAATGATTAAGTTTATATAAACATTTCACTTATCATTATTCAAATGATTAAGGACAATGTCATATCAAACATTTCACTTATAATTATTCAAACGATTTTATATCAAACATTTCACTTATCATTATTCAAATGATTAAGAACAATGCCATACGTTTCACTTCTCAATAATGATTAAGGACAATGTCATAGAATGTAAAGGAAATATTTATACATCACATTATTTATAATAGTGTTCTTTATAGATGTGTTTGGCATCTAATAGCTTTATGTATTATGTATACATTTTTTATTGTGTTAAAATTTAATTGTATATTAACTTTTTAAAATATATAATTTATTAAAATATCTTATTTATTTCACTAAAATATATTCTACATTAACATATTTATGACATATTTGAACATTGATATAAATGATAATAATCAGTAAAAAATTAGTTTAAACATTTTATCTTTTGGTTTTTTTTCTTTTATTTAGTTTTTATTTTGCTTTAAATTAGTTCAGGAATGGTTAAAATTTGAGTGACTAAGTTTGTATAACAGAAATGCTCCAAAAAAATTTCAACAAACTGTATTTATTTATACATACAAAAATACAATTTAAACAACAAAAAAATAGCCATTTCAAACCAAATTTACATGAACATTCCTACTTAAAAAAACCTAAACCTAAACCTAATAAAGATAGAGCACTTAGCCAACGACATAACGAAACGGTCTTACATATTGTAATGTGTTAAACAAAAGTTTCAATAACATTCCCGTTGCATCTTATAGGTGGCCTCGTAAAACAGACCGATTAACTAGGTTATGGTATACTGGGCACAATGTCACGGGGTATATCTGCAAAGTCAGTTGAGTCGCTCCGATGAAAACCGTAGAACCTACGAACAGATAACGTCGGAGCATTTCCGTTATCAAAGGGCTCAAGGGGTTCAAAGTATTGGTCCAGTGGTGTGCGATTGACAAGCTCACATTCAACTTCTCGGCCAGGCAGCACGACGTCATCCCAAACTTTCCCGATCATTCTTCCGTCCACTAACCTCTCTACCACTTGCCATTTATACAGGTTGAAATCCTCACCTGGCCTATGAGAGCAAATATATATCCATAACTGTTTCTCACCTTCGCGGTCGTGTTCAACGCACCAAGTCCATTTCCATATATGATGAGGCGGCGATAACATCCGCCCAGCTCTCATCCAACGTTCATTTGACGAATCATATTTCAGTATGTGGAAATGTGTGCCATTGTAAGCTACAAGTAGAAGATTTTTCTGAACATTCACACTACCCGTAACGTCAGAATCGATTCTGCTATCAAAAATTAATATTACTAACAACAACCACATTTATGTAAAAAATAGTTGATATAAATAATCAACTGAATTTTTATTTGTTGCTAATTGAAGATACACATAACCACATTTATGTAAAAAATAGTTGATATAAATAATCAACTAAATTTTTATTTATTGCTAGTTGAAGACACACATACATGAATAAACACAACCATTAATATATTTATACATTTTAAAACTATTAATTAAATATTATTTAGTAATTGTTTATTAATAATCAAACAATTATTTATAAATTATAAATTAATTTAACAAAAAAAAATAGTAAATTAATAAAATTAATAATAAAATAAGCAATAACAAAATAAAATAATTACAAATAAAAATAATACATATAATAATGAGATAATAATAAAATAAAAGAATTATTAAAATAATATATTAATAATGTAAAAATATATTTATAATGTAAGAGTACATTAATAATGTATAAATACATATGGTTTTTTTTCCACAATTTTTTTTTCTTTATATTCATATAGAGATATCAGTAAACCCCAAAACAGCTCAGAAGAAATTCACTAGATGAGTAGATACAACTACATAACAATAGATGTTAGCAAAGTCCAACCTATCTTGTAACCCCAAAACAAGACTGGGAGTAAACTCATATGCCTAAAACAAGGGAAAAACAAACTAACACAAGCTGGAAAAGATCTATAAACATATGAGGGTGTTCATGTTCCCCAACACATTGAAAATATTCAATTTTTCTAGGAGGCATAAGAAGCGCCTTCTTAGACAGGCTATTCGCAGCAGTAATTTCTTCTCAATACACATGCTGAAAGGACATAACATGGAAAAGTTTTATAAGTTCTAAAATTCTATCCTTTGAGCACTCCAAGGATATGACCTGTAGATGACCCTTGTCGATCACCCAATCAATAATAATATTTGAGTCACCCTGCACAAAGAAATCTGAAATGTCAAGCCGAATAGCTAGTGTGAGAAGTGCCCATGCACGCAGCAACTCCGCTCTGGTATTGGTTCACGAATCACAATTGAAATACCATTTGAAAATTATGTTCTCGTTGATTCGGATGACCCCTTCAGCGCCACTATTACGACCAGATGCACAGATCGGACCATCAAACCATCCATCCATGCACCTTACCTCAAGTTTCTTTTTCTTACTCCTTACCTTCTTTGTTCTTATAGTTAGGTTGTATTCTCTCAAAATAGATATAGATACGATGGCCACCTTTTGGACTGATGGCTTCCCATCCTCAAAGATTGCGCAATTCCTTTCCATCCATATATTCCAACAAATGAAGGTTCAGAGAGTACGATAGCTTGTATTTTGATTTGTCCAATTCTTAAAACACTCAAGAATAGTATTACTCGAACATAGTCTCGGGAAATTTAAAGTCTATTTTTCTCTAACCCAAACAACATTAGACAAAGGACAACCAACAAACAAATGGAACTTTGTTTTTCATTCCTTCTTACACAAAGAACAATAGCTTGGGCCGACAAAACCCCTACGCTGGAGATTATCCCATGTAAGCACTTTTTTTTCCATGACGAGCCATGAAAATAACTTTAATTTTAGAGGGAAAACCCAGGACCAGAGCGCCTTTCTCCACCCTCCAATCAAATAAGAATACTTCTTTTTTTCAACTACCTCGTATGCATTTTTTACAGTGATCCTGCGTGAGATATCACCTCCGATCCATTTAAGAACATCTGGTCTTATCTGAATTTGGATACTATTGTTAATAATCGCCCTTCGATAAGCCTTCCATTCCTCTGCTAAGGCCCCAACTAATTCCAATTCCTCACTCATAACCCAATTGGACCCTATAATGCCAAATCGAGGTGCTTGGTGAGATTGAAATAAAAAATGGACCCCTCACTGGTTTAATGCCAAAATTAATTCTTCAGACATATGTGTCACTTCTCCCATACCAAGAATCTAGTCTTTCACAATCATAGTCGAGGTTCCCGATCCCGAATACCAAACAATCCAATGCATCAAAGTGTATAATGATATCTGAATATATTTCCATGTTTATGACCCTGAAACTCCAGATATCGGAACCGATCGTAGCCAATGTTCCACTAAGAAAGAAGATAGGCATTTCTCTTTTATAACCCAGTGTCGAAGTCCCTCCACCATTAGAGCCCTCCAAAGGGTGTTTGTCGTCGTAGCATGGCTAAAACTAAACATATTCCGCAGTCCCCATCCTCCATATCTCTTCGGACAACCTATATGCTTCCATCTGCACAAATGAAATCCTTTTCTGTTTATTTTCCCATTCCAAAGAATGTTGTAGATGACTTGGAGAATTTTGTGGAGAACCGAAGAAGGAATGTTTTCCAAAGACAACCAATAGACGGGTTGGCTTTCCTCCTCAACCACTAACATCCTGTTTCTTTTAGTCTCAAGTACTTTCAAGCGAGGAAAAGGATCAATAGTTGTTTGATGTTCTAGACTCTCTTTTATAAGAGTAGTGATTTCTTCTTCTATCTGATCATAGGTCTATTGTTATCTTTTTTTCTTAACCGCAATCCACTTTTTAACTATAGATTTTAGTCTATATAAATTCCCCACTAATCTGGTTTGCACCCCAACTCCCAAGGTATCCTGTTGAGCATTTCACTCTTCCCTACCAAGATCACCAAATGACTCATCTTTCAACAATGCTAGATTAAACTTAAGAGGGTAGTAAACTAACTTAAATCCATAATCCAACTGGAAGAGCACTAGGGCATGGTCATAAATGAACGTAAGTTCGACCCAAGATCTAAATAAAACAGAATCATTTAGAAGCTCCGTTGAAACATATACCCTATCTAATATTTTTTGAATTCCATCCACCCCAATTCTACAATTGTGCTAGGTTGGTACAACCTCGGCTAGATTGACATCCACTAAATGATGTATTAGTAAAATATCTCTAAAAAAGGTCTCTTGTGGATCAATCAAAGTCGACACCCCCCAAACTTCGTCAACTCCTGCATAAAAGTTTAAATCTCCTGCAAGTATTAGATTACTCATATCTAAAAGTCCTTTTGCTTCCAGATTCTCCAAGAAAAGTCTACGACCAATACATGATCCATACACATTAATCATGCTAATTCTTCTTTTATCATGGATATGAATACCTATTAATAAAATTCCACCAGCACACAAATAAGGTTGAAGATCAACAATGTTGGGATTCCACGCCGCCAGAAGTCCTCCTGACTTCCCCACAGAGCTCATTGCACTATACATCCTACTAGGACATAAATATAACATAAAATTCCTAGCTTTTTCTTCGTCAACTAGAGTTTGCTCGAGAAAKATTATGTCTCGTTTAGTGGTGGATAATAACCTTCGCATAGAGGGAAATTTAAGGGGACCTCCCAACCCTCTGATATTCAAGGAGAGGAGGATCATGATTTAGCCTTAGTCAGGGATTTCATGCCTCTAAGCACCTGGAAATCGATAGTTGAAGTAGAAGGTTTKTCTAAAGTAGACGAGCTAAGCTCTTGTTTCTTCAAAGCACTCCTAGTTTTAATAAGAGATACTTTTTAAATCGGACACCTCGACCAGGCTAGTTTCCTACCACGCTCTGATATGTCAAATTTCAAGTCATGACTAGTGTCACAGCCCAGGTTAATATAATCTTTTGATCCCCAAAAGGTCTGTAGAGGAATCGGGATGGTATTCTCCTGCAGGGATGGGATTAAGGAATCAACCACAAAAACCAATGACGGATCTGAAGTAGGTGATACAGAAGAAGGTAAATACTGAGTGTTCAAATCCAAGGAGGAAGGATCTCAACGGGCTATAGGCATGGAGACAATAGAAACATTAAAGTACTAAGGCATAGTCTGATCATCCCTACAAATGGATACTCCCTTGTCTGTCGGGTCCACCACCCTCTCACAAACAACCAATGAGAGTTTATGTAACAAAACAAATTTTTCCAAGTAATCTCTTTCCCACAAAGGGAGCTGAAAAAAATGAGATAGACAGTAAGTTTTAAGCTTACCAATCAGGGAGTTCGTTGCATTGTCAAGAACCTCATCCAATCGCTCAGTCTCACAGCCACCCATCTATCCCTGTTCCTCCAGCATCTCCTCAATATAATGCATGTCCTTTGTACTCAATTCCAGACCATCTTCCACTTTAGAGAGACCATACCCATTATAAAAATCTTTCCTTAAATAACCCATACGCCTACAAGTGGTACACCTAAATGGTAGACGAAGATAATCCAAATGTTGGACCATAACATGGCCTCACCATTCCAGTTCATTGGAATCCATCAAACCAGAATGCAGGTATACTTCTACAAGCATTTGAGCCAAACGTTTGTGTTTCGAAAGAAGACATGCTTCATCAATCTTTAGAAAGTGACCAAGAATATTGCCTATGGTCGATAGTGAAGTTGTGTTCCAAAGGTTTAGTGGCAACCCTCAAAGTAGCACCCAAACGTGCCTGAAACTTAAGTACTCAGTTGTGGGGTCTAACTAAGTCCTCCAATGTTGCATCATTAAAATCCCCCCCTTATAGTCCCAAGACTTATTTAAGATGCTCTTGGCATCCTCACAGGTCTTAAAAATCAGACCAAACCACCCACTAGGAAGAGTCAAATAATTTGGAATATATCCTAACCAAGGATACCAAGCCTCCTTCATCCAGTCTGAAAAATAAAGTTTACACTTGGTCTTGTAAGCAAATCTACCTACCAAGGCGCAAAGTGGGAGTTGACACGTCTCTTATAGACCAACATCCATGTCAATGACAAGGCAACGTCGCGTTTTCTTAGGCTTCCAAGATTTTACAGTCTTCCTTGGTCTAGTATCCTTTAAAAAATCAGTTCCACGCAGAGTACTTGCCGAGAAAGGATCATTAGTAGTCTAGGAGTTCACCTGATTATTACTTCTCCCATTCTTAGGAATACCTGTAACAAAAACCGCACCACCTAGATCCTGGTTTGTTACCATAGGCAAACCACTTTCTGTAAGAGTCTGAGACGGCTTATGGCTAAAATCAACATTGCATGAGTAAGTTTCCTTTGTAATAGTCGGAGAAGCTAGCTTTGGAAGCATCTTATCCAAGGGTAATAAAGGATCAACTAAATGCCTCTAACCTAGCTTTATTTCACAGAGTTCATCTAGAGTCTTGAAAATACCCTCTCGGTCCCATTCCTCCTCGTCTGATGCTCCCAGTAAGCCGTTGACCTCATACTCCATCCTAGAAGCTTGGCACCTTAACAAATAGTTTCTAGCTTTGAGCCTTCAGTCATATCACATTCCGTGGGTCTCTGCCTCTAATATACCCCAAAAACTTAGGTAATAAAAGCTAATAAAGGATGCCATATTATCACATAGGTAAGACACAAGTTGATACGAATAACTAATCCGTGAACCCCCCCAATGGTTTAATCTAAGAAGACACCTTCAAAGTGATAACCCAGATAAATACATATGTACAAAAAGCAATTATGTGTTAAAGATTTAAAGAATTACAACATTATATTTAAGTATTAATACAATAAAACATTATTTATACAGTATTAAAACATTAATAAAGTAATAAAATATAAAAAAATACATTAATACATTGTTGTGATAAATCATTATTGTACTAAAGTATTAATATGTAATTTAAATAATACATTAATGATATATAATTAACGTATAAAAAAATAAAGGAATTAATGTGTTAAATGATTAAATGTATTAAATATTAAATAATAAAAATATAATGTTATTTATAAATTAACTTATTAAAACATTAATTTAAAATGTAATGTATGAATATTAATTAATTAGTAAAAGGATATTAAAGATTAAAGTATTAGTTAATTATTATATAATATGAATAAATTAATAAAAATTAAACTATTCAAAATAATACATTAATGATATATAAATTAATGTATAAAATAATAAATACATTAATGTGTTAAAAGATTAAATATATTAAATAATGAAAATATTAATGTGATTTATAAATTAAAATTTTAAAACATTAATCTATAATTTATAATGTATTATATATTAATTAATTAGTAAAAATACATTATATATTAGTGATTAATGTATTAGTTAATTAATTAATACATTTATATAGTATGAAAAAATTGATGATGATGATGATGATGATGATGATAATGATGATGATGATGATGATGAACGCCCACTAAGACTGAATTGGTCTATCACACCTTAGGAGGGTAAGTGATTACTTGTGATTCTTTGGAAATTTGTTTCTGTGCTCGAAGAGCATTAAGAGAAGATTTTCAAGATCACCATACTTTTGTTGAGTTAAGAGGTTAGGAAGGTTGGTAGTGTGACAAATATTTTGAAAATGAGATCTAATATGGTTATAGGCTAGACAATCTAAGAGAAAGTGTCTTTTATCTTCAACCTTCTTAGTGTCACAAAGGTGACACACTCTTTCATCCCATGGCGTTTTATGAACTGATCAACGTCTAGTTTCATTATGGAGCTCGTCAGAATTTGTTCTTATCTTAGCAATGTTTATTTTTTCTTTACACTTGGCCAAATAGATTGATAATTTTGATCTTCTAGATTATGGTTGATTACATCCTTATAATACCTTCATTTTCTTTTTTCCTCTAAGCCTTTATCACACCACATTTTCTTCTTAAATTTCGATTTGAAATTTTTTTAATAGTATCTTTATTCTTCAAAATGGTGTCTTCCATGATTCTCGATAGTTTAGCCAAGACTCGACATCTTTACGCTATCCTCGCTTGAGTCAATGGTGGTTATGACTTGATTTTGAAGCAATTTTACGAAGCCTCTTTTCTTCCTTGTTGTTTAACTTGTTCTTATACATTAGTTATCTAGTCATAGCCATGCTCTCAATGGGGGAGAGGCATTTTTCTAAGAGGAGGATGGGAAAGGGAATATTTCCTTTAATTTTGATATTATAGGTTATAAATTTCTTTTGCATTTTCTCTATATTTCTCTAGGATTCACGAGAGATACTATATCCCGAGACTTCACATCCATAAAGAATAACATGTGTAACAAGAGTCTCAAAGAGGAGTTTCTTCTTATCCCAACTCCAGAGATCAACTAATTTACAATTGCTTTCAAGCCCATAATAATCTTCCCATCTCCCAATAATCCTTTTCTCAATGCTATAATTCCAATTGAGCTTGTGGTGATTATCAATTCCAAGATATTTGTACGGAGTCACTTCCTCCAAGTTTTTGTTTCCATATACGAAGGTATCATAAGGGATATTGTTGGATTTAATAATCACAACCTTAGCCTTATCAGTATTAGTAGTCATACCCATATTGGAGCAAAAATCATTGAGGATTCTTATTTTGTTTTCAAGATCATGGGGAATCCTTCCCATAATAACGATATCATCATCATAAAGAAGAATATTGATGACTATACCAGTGAGAGTAGGGTCGGCACAAATTGTTTTTTTCAAGAAATCTTCTAACTTGTCAATGTATATGCCAAAAAGGGTAGGGGACAAGGGACAACCTTGTTTGACTCCAATATTGTAGTTAATCTCTTTTGACAATCCCTAAGTGTTTTTAAAATTAGAAATAACGTTCTCATACATCCTTATTACAGCAACCCTCAACTCGAGAGGCACTTTTATCTCTTCCAATCTATTCCAAAGGTTTTTTTTAGGAACCATGTCAAAAGATTTTCTAAAGTCAACGAAACAGCAAAAAATATTCATTTAATTATTACAGAACTCCTCTCCAATGATCCTAAAGTTAGCAATATTTTCCACAGTTGAATGAATTATCCTAAACCCAACCTTGCCTTTAACAATTTTACCATGAATTTCTAGCCAAAGGATAATCTCCTTTTCCAAAATAACTCCATAAAGCTTGGCTAAAATTGGGTTAATCATAATGGTCCTATAATTAAAGGGAATGTTTCTATCCCCATTTTTAAAAATAGGAACAATGAGGCTTTGCGTCTAGGGTTTAAGGAAGCCCTCCTTGACTGGTAAATTGAAGAGCTTATGTATGTGAGGAATAAGGATTGACCCTCTGATTTTAAAAATTTCAGATTGGTAGCCTTCAATGTCCTTATCTTTCCCATTTGCAAGCCGCTTAACCCGTAACTCTCTGTCATCTAAAGAAAAAATTTCTTCCTTTGTAGGGATAATAAGAATGGAGACCATGGCATTAGGGAAGTTGTAAAGACTTTTAATGTAGGAATTCTAGTCCCTTAAGGGAATCCTATTATTTTCTTTATTATTGTGGTTTAGAATTTAGCTCGAGAACTTCTTAGGATCCAACTTATATAGTTGTGAAAGTTGCTCTTGCCTTTTATTATATAGTGTTTCTTTTCCCTCTTAATGAGGGCTTTGTACGTATTGATCTTATCGAGTTTTAAGGACTATTTAGAAGCAACCCTAATGGGTTTCCTAGAAATTTTACATTCTTTATCATACCAAGCGTTGGTTGTTCTATTATTCTTTTTATAGGAGACCTCGAAAGAGAAGTTGTTAATAGAAGTGGAAATGGTAGTTGTAAAATCATGATTAGAGTTTTTCAATGTTATCCTTATAAGTTTGGATATTTAATTTACTATTTAAATCCTTTAAGAAAATGTCAACTTTACTTTTTTCAAAGCTTAAATTCCTTTGATTATGAGAATTCTCTTCAATAACACTCCTATGGATGGAAAAATTTAATATTATTAGAATAAAAGATCAAAGTATTATTAATTAATATATTAATAAAACATTGATACTTGTATAGAATACTTTAAAGTAATAAAATATTAGTAGTACATCATTAAAAGTAAAAACACATTAATAATACATTTTTAAATAAGTACATAAAAATATTAATACAATTAAACATTATTTATATATTAATCAATATAGATATATTAATAATATTTTAGTACATTGAAATACTAAAATATTAATGTTATTAATACATTGATGTAATAAGAGAGTCATGTATCAAAGTAATAATAATAATATATATTTAAGGTTACTTAGAGACATCAAATTGGTCTATAAGACGAAGGTATACATACCCTACCCCTTATAGATTTGAACTTGTGATCTTTTAGGAGGAAACACATGTTGTGTATTAATATTTTTGTTGTATATTAATTAATATATTAATTTATTACTACATACATGTGTTAAAACATGAATGTATTTAATAATTAAAACATTAATGTAATGTATAAATCAATTATTTATACAATATTGTATGATGTAACGTAATAATACACCTAATAATAAATAATATATATATTAGTAAAGATTTTGGGACGAAGGGTTGTTTCTTACATTATCACTTTCGAAAAGGTTTATGAGAGTATTAATTAATTAATGTATGAGTAATAATTAATTAATTTATTTATTAATAATAAATAATTAATATATGAGTATTAATAAATGTATTAAATAATAAAAACATTCATATAATGTCTAAATAAAATATTTATAATTAATACATAATTTCAATGTATTAATACATTGATGTAGTAAAATATTAATATATTAATGCATTGATGTGATAGTATAAATTAAAGTTATTAAATTTTTTCTTTAAAATGTTATTTAAGTAATCAATACATTAATAAATTAATAGAGTAAAATTACATAAATAAATTTTTTTAACATAAATAAATTAAAGTATTAATACACTAATAATATATGAATACATTGATGTAGAAAAAAATTATTGTATTAATACATTGATATGATAATATATTAATGTTAATGTATTAATACATTGATGTAATAAAATATTAATGTATTAATGCATTGATGTGATAGTATAAATTAAAGTTATTAAATTTTTTCTTTAAAATGTTACTTAAGTAATTAATACATTAATAAATTAATAGAGTAAAATTACATAAATAATTTTTTTTAACATAAATAATTTAAAGTATTAATACAATAATAATATATTAATACATTGATGTAGAAAAAGATTATTGTATTAATACATTGATATGATAATATATTAATGGTTTATTGATTAATGTAATTATACATAAATACATTAATGTGTTAAAGTATTAATATATTAATTAGTTAATAAATTATTATATTATTAATTAATACATTGCAAAAGTATTAATACATTAATGCATTACATTAAAAAAGTAATAATACACTATTAAAGTAATACATTAAGAATAAATTATTAATGTATTAATACATTGATAAAGCATTAATGTATTATTAATTAATAAGTTAATAAAGAATTGTTGACCATGCACATGGTTAATTGCAGTTGACGTTCGCTTACCGTGACCGTGGTTAATTATGGTTGATTGTGACCATGGTTAACTTCCATATACATTGATTGAATTTGGTTTACTATCGTAGACTACGACTGACCATGGTTGAGCATGACCATGACCATGGTTGAATGTGGTTGATCTTCACCATGGTCCACCATGGTTGTCATTGCTTAACCATGGTTGAAAATTGTTGTCCATGAGATTGAACACAACCATGGTTAACATTGGTAGACCTTCATTAACTTTGGTTTATTATGACTAGCCATGGTTGAGCATGTTAACCTTGGTTGACTCTAGTTGACCATGGTTGACAATGGTTACTATTGCTGGCGACGGAAGTTGCTCCTGGATTGCTAGCAGGACTAGAGCCTGAAGCCCATTAGTTTTATGTCACAGTGGTTTTCTATGGGTGATCAAATGGACAGAGACTCGGGGAAATGTCACTCTAACTCAGAGACTGGGTCCGGCATGTATGAAACAAAGGAGGTCTTGATCTAACTTCAATCAATGGGTTGATTAAAAGGTGAATAGGTGGAAGATTTCATAAGAAGAGTGAACAAACTACTTCGGGCAACAGGCTTTCGGTAATTTGTAGAAGAAAAACTCTGAAAGCAAGATCCCCTGGTTCAGGGTTTCGAGATATTGAAGAAGGGACTTGAATGGATTCTCCAATTTCAAGTCATTCAGCGTTAGGAAAGTCACAAGGATTGATTAGAGGCAATGCGACTGTCACAGTGATAAAATTCTACATCATCCTATAACAGTTGCAACTCGACTGGATTCTCCAATTCCGACCAACTCTAACATAGTTTGAACAAAGACATGAAAGAAACTGACATTCATAAGGAAATAAGTCTCAAGAGTTCATACATAACCAGAGATAACAGTGCTTCATTAAATATTTACAACTGGGAGCTCTGCTCTACCATGGATGCTTACAAAAATGGCGAAATCGCCTACATATACTCAGAACAACAGCTGCAACAAAATCAAGACGCTACATTAAAAGATGTGTGTCTGCATGGCCTCTGAAAATCTACACCAGCAATCTCTGATTGATCATGCACCTACGATGGACGCAATCGAAGTCCTGACAGTTCTATAGGCAAATCGACGTGATCTTAACTCGTCGTTGGACTTTCCCATTATGGCGGAGGCAATGTCTAACCACCACCAACTGCTTCAATAACTGCTTTATTGAGATTGAGGACATCCCGACCAACTCGACACCTTCATGACGTGGAAGGCCCCTCGTTTTGCCACCTGGATTAACTGAATGGCTCGATGAATAGCGTGGAGGCCAGCACGAAGGGTTGGGCGCAGAAGGGGAGTGGTGGCACAAAAACCATTGGGGGAGAATAAGAAGCAATGAGGTGTGAGAGAGGCAGCAGGGGAAGACACATGGTGGAAGGCAATAAGTGGTGGGAGCAGGGGATGAGATATAACGGGCATGCCTTGATGGGAGGTTGACATGGAAAGGAGTGGGACATATGGCAGGAAGTGAGTGGAGGATGAGATGGGAAAGGGACCACATGGACCAAAGAGGGGATATGGACAGGTGACACATGGAAATAGGGGAGAGGAGGCTCAGGAGGATGACATAATGGGGGGAAGGGCCCACGTTGGTTAAACATAGAGCAGCTAAGAAGGATGGGATCACGTGAGCGCCGTTGATCCGGGCACTTAGATCTCGGCCATTGGGAAGCTGCGTGCCCAATTCCGGAACCCCCCCTCTACTTAAAGGTAGAAAGGCAGGGGGGGTCCAGAATTGCCTTGATTGTCGTTGATCCGGGCGCTCCGATCAAGACCGTTGAAGAGATGCGTCCCTGATTTCGGACCCCCCCCCTCCGCTTAAAGGTAGAAAGGCGGGGGGGGTCCAGAATCCTATATGCAACGTTGATCCGGGTGAGCGAATATCTACCGTCCAGACTTGCTTGTCGCTTACCACAGGAGTACTAGTATTTCAAACCTAGGACAAGTGGGTTTTTAACCCATTCCTTTGCATTCTAACCCCCTTACAAGAAATATCACTAACATTTGGCTCCATGGGGGATAGAGTTGTCCCTGTGATTCTCTAAGAACTCTTTTGCAGATTCAGTGCCTTGCTGTTGGGCTATGGAGTCATTTATTAAGTCGAAAACATAACAATATTTACAAAAACAAAAAGAACCGATTGTGGCTCACAAAAAACACTTTTTTAAGAAATGCCCATTTACTGGGCCACTAAAAACTTATTTGCCTTCCAGATCCGGCAACCTATAAGTGTTGTTTGAAAATAATTCAAGGATCTTGAAAGGCCCAAACTAGAGGGCATCAAATTTATTGTGTTTGCCTTTTTCCTGCCTGGGTGCATCCCATTTGAGCACCAGATCACCCTGCTCGAATTCTTTCTTTCTGCTCCTCCTGTCGAATGCCTGCTTGATCTTCTGCTGATGATGGTAGGCCATGTTCATGACCTGATCCCTGATCTACTGTATTTCCACCATCTGATGAATCCTTCTGACCATATGGTCAGGCTCTCCTTCAATGTCTTGGAGGAATTTTGCTACAGATAAAGAGAGATGTGTAGGGAAAACGACCTTTGTTCCGTAAACAAGTTGAAAGGATGAGATGCCAAGGGACTTCTTTGTTGTTACCCGATCAGCCCATAGAGAAAATTTGAGCTTTGAATCCCAGGCCCTTTTATTATCTTCCACTAATTTCTTAATGAGCTTGATCAGACTTTTATTGGAAGATTCCGCTAGTCCATTACCTTGAGGATAATAGGGAGTAGAGTGAATCAGTGAAATCCCATACTATTCACAAAACTGGACCAGTGGCTCAGACCTGAAGGAGGCAGCATTGTCAGTGACAATCTTGCTAGGGCAACCAAACCGGGCTAAAATGTCTTCCAGGAAGCTGATAATTACTTTTTGAGAAGTGCTCCTGGTGGGGACAGCTTCTATCCACTTGTTGAAATAGTCTGTTGCAGTCAAGATCCATCTGTTCTGGCCACTTAAGGGAGGATGAATTTCTCTGATGAAGTCCAATCCCCACTGCTGAAAAGGTGCTGAGACTACTACAGGGTTTAATGGCAAAGATTTGAGCTGCTACTTCCCTGAGAACTTTTGGCATTTGACGCAAGCTCTGATTTCTCTGTAAACATCAGGGAATAAAGTGGGCCAGTAATACCCAGCTTGGAGCATCTTATGGGATGCGGTCTTCTAGAAATAATGACCTCCACAAAGGCCATTGTGGAAATCAAACATAATCTGTTGGGCCTCTTGTGGGTCCAGAAATATTAATAATAACCCTAGGGGGTCTTTCCAATACAGGGCTTGGTCAATGAGGCAATACCTAACAACCTTGAGCTTTAAAT
>JASDQU010102621.1:324666-335966 GCA_032191745.1 Picea mariana | reverse complement strand
TGTGGGGATTTGGAGAGTACCCCAAGTCAGAAGGTTTTGATTGAAATCATAAGTTTCTAAGTCACTATGATCAAACATTCATAAATAATTAATATAGATGTTTTTAAAGCTATAGTAAGAATGTAGGTGCCTATTAAACACCAAAGTATGTTTCAACTAACTTTAGAAAGATTATTAGAATCTCAAACACATGGCTTCCATCTCTCAAATTGGTTGTGATGATTGCCCACAACAACAAATAAGCCTTGATATATCATGATCCCTATGCCAATAGGGGTGTCCATAGAAGTAGTGACCACCTACTAGGATAATGATTGATTGGTTGTGATGTGATTATGCTTTATTTATTTCCCTTCCCCTAACTCCTCTATGTGGTTTGTGTCCTTGTGTGCATTAAAAAAAGAATAATAATAACAATCAGATGCACCTATCTCTTGGTGTCTTGGAATAAATTCTATGAACATACAATCTCCTTCCCTCTTAACCCACATAATTTGTGAGGATTGGTTCATGACTACATATAAACACCAATATTTCATGATACTTATACCAATTATGGAACCCACAAAGGTAGTGCCTCCTACTAAAATAAAGGTTGATTGGTTGTGAGGTGATTATGCTTACTTGCTTGACCTTCCCTTTCCTCCTCTATGTGGCATGTCCATGTGTGAATAAATGTGGAATTTTGGAATATAATTTATGACTAAAAAACTCCTTCCCTCATATCTCACATTAAATATAAGGATTGGTCCATAGCAAAATACAAGCCCCAATATTCCATGATCTTATGCCAATAGAGGATCCAATATTCCATGAGCTTATGCCAAAAGAGTATTCCCCTCTTTATTTTGTGGGAACTTATGGAACTTTGGAAATATTCCAGGACTTGTTATACACAATTATGCACTAAGAGGATGAATAAATCAACCTAATAGCTCTAGAGAATCTAACCTTCTCACCACTCGATGCATCTTCATTTACAGGAGTGTGTTTCTAATTTATAGTTACACAAATACATGTCATATAACGTATATATGTTACATATGTTATATAACATATATGTTATATGTTACATTGTTATAGAAATACTTGCCTCACCCTATGCAATCTTTCCCAAGAAGGCTTTTTCCATTTCCCCATGCAGACTTATCATCCTTGTTTGTAAGATCCAGAGCTAAAAATAAATATTTTTTGACATGTACGCATCTTGCACACTATACAACATGCGTATACACATGATTATCCACTACAACTTGTGTACATCAACATTTGTGCCAGAAAATTAAAATTAAATGTCGGGTTTCCATGCCACGATAGGAGATCTCTGATCCTTTTCCTTCCATATACTGGAAACATTCTGAATCAACCCTTCAGTTCCATTTTGAAGGTTATAAATGGGCCAATTCTGAGCTATGGAAAAGAGAAAGAATTCAACTTTGAGAGAAAAGTTACTCTGGAGAACTTATTTACTTCATATTGAGTGTACATCCCTTTGTCCTTTAACTTTGAACACAATGTTCATCCCCCAAGCCATTCCCTTATTTATTGAGAACCTCATTGTTTCTATCTTATGAGCTTGGCTTTGGTGGGGGATTGAAGTGGTGGAGCCCTAGCTGGAAGGAACTTAGTTTCTCGGTTCTGAACCATGCTGACACAGAAGTCTCTAACATTTTCACTTCTATTGATCACATATTAATAGAAATACTATTTTCCCGTCCAATTGATATCTTTCAAATATATTGAATTATTATTCCATGGGCGTATTTGTCATGTTTATTAATGGATTATGCTATCTAATGTCCTAAGCTTTTATATTATCACCAAATTCTTTCTTTGCTTATTTTTTGAAAACTTGTTGTAGGTATAGCTTTGGGTCAATGTGCTCAATGATGGTCTTCATCAGACATCTAGACAAGGTAGGCCTCTTTATTATCTCCCTTGCATATTGGTTTATATAGAATGTTGTTGGGATAGAGTTGATTTTTGCAGTCATTTCCATCTGTTGTGGTTTATCCTAGACATAGAGAGATTTTCATCGTAACAGAATTGGCGACCGTACTGGGGATTGAATCTTCTTTCTTAGGGTTTGGAGTGATTTTCTGCTTAGATTTCTCTCGTTTCTTTTGTGTTTCTTGTCGCATCATTGCTTGAGATATTTTGTTCACTTTGGGTCTGATTTTTCAACCTTCCTCCCTTGCATGGCCTTGTTTTGAAACATATACATTCTGTCTTCCCTGACAATCACATACATGTGTAGGCTATCCCACTGCAAGATGTGTATATACACTTTGTTTGCATAAATAGTGGTGTACATTAGGTTTCCTTTCTTGTTTTCTTGGTCTGGTGACTGCTGGGTGGGATTTGTTTTCTTAGCCTTCTTGGGTCTCTGTAGTGCCTGTTAAGTGCTTATGGGATGACAAGAAACCTCTATTTGGTTGAATTTTGGGGCATATTCTTTCTCATCACCTTTTCATTTTTTATTGTCCTTGTACATTTGGCTGGGTGTTTTGTTGGTTGGTATCCTGCTTGAGTTATCTTTTTCTATACACAATAGGGTTATATATCAAGCTACTTTTCAGTCCATGTATTTTCATTTTGTTATATTGAAAATACAAAAAATATGCATTTTGCATTGCTTGGAATTTTGGTCTTTTGAGTCTTTTTCATTAGTTTAGTGCATATAATGAAAGATTGCATTTTTACTTCAGAATTGTAGAGTTGAAATTGAAAATTGCATTGGTTTTTAGAAGCATATAATTCATTGGAAGTTAACGTTAGGGATTTGAATTATTTTCATATTCACTTTTCTTACAGAGTCATAACACCATGAGTTTCACTACCATACCTTTTTGAGTAACCAAGACCACCAAAATTAACGCTTTAATTTAAAATTGATTAGTCATGATTTTATTTTCTAGGGTGCACAAACTAGCTTAGGATTTAGTGCCTTGGAATAGGATTTTGTGTGTAAAGTTCTCCAAGGAAATTAAATCAACTTATGTGTCTGATAAAGGGAGTGGAGAAATATAGTGTATAATGGGTAAGATCAGGAGGCTCCGCTCACACAAGATTTAATCACAAGGTCGTGCAAAGTCGGTTGAAGGGATTTCCCCCTGATACCTTCCTAGCGTCAAAGATATTTTTGGCGATCTACTCATATCTAGGGATCTTGTTAGTGCCCTTACCTATGTGAGAGGCAGTGATTTCAAGGTTTCATGCTTTTCTACCCTGCCCATACGGTGGACCTAAATTACAACTGCTCACGTGTGCATCGGTTATATAGTGGTTTATTAGTTTCTTGACTTAGGTGTCTAATAGGTTACTTGTAGGGGTTATTCTATAGGTACCCTAGGTTAGATAAGGTTCAAAAAACACACAACCTTTATCGAAGATTACCTCTCTAGGGGGATCTGACCGACTAGTTTCTAAGACCATGAGGGCCCTTATAACTGATTTTGTTACTTCTGATATTTAGCAGGGAGTCTCAAGCCCCTCCTGGCCGAGACATACCTTCTTTAGGGAGGGAGGAAACTTAGACACTTTACCCCGTTTGTATGCATATTGGTCATTTGAATTTTGGTGTGCTCTTTGATTACTAGTTGGCCTTAAGATATATTTTTTATCTTTAGATTATTAAGTCATCATGGATTCAGACCAACCTTTCTGTCGGTCTTGTCATTTGTTACAGTTACCACTGGATTTCGATTCTTTTCCTTATAAAAGGCATAGATTTATTAGGCGTGGTACATACACAACCACTTGTCATACTTGTGATTCTAAAAGGATGAGTACCTAACCAAGTCTTCATAACAATGGGATCCCTTTGACTCCCACACCTACTATAGTTAATGACACCCCTTCGACTCCTGCAACCTCAATGGTTGTAGTGTCGAAGGCACTTATCATTACTATGGCTCGGCCTATAGTGAATGCTTAAGCTACCTCCTAAAACCCTTTTGGGTCTCTTGGCCACTCACTAGGCTATAATGTTCAGTCCATCCCTATGGCATCTAGTCCTTTTTCTTATGCTATGCCAAACTTTACCTCACAATTTTTGAACACAATCCCAGTTGTAGGCCCTAATTCTACTATTGGGCTTGGGGACACTACACCTCCTTACACTCCATTTTCATTTGGTGGTTCTCAAATCCCTCAAATGACTCTTAATATGGGAGGCATTCCTTATTTTAACCCTGGGTCCAACCCTCTTGCTTATGGGTGGAACAACTAACTTGGCAGACAAGATTCTGCTCAAGTTTCGTCTTACACCCCTACCTCCTTAGTGCCAATTCTGATCAATACATTTGGAATGATGAATATAGCTCTATCCTTCAGGTTCCCACCTAGAGGAGGTTAGTTTCACACTTTGGGAAACCCCCAACCTAGATCCATTCCAGCTGGGGGAAATTTCTATAACCCTTAACAAAACATTCCTACTGGAATGATGCCCAGCCAAACTTTTATGTGTCAACCTGGAGGAGGGCCTTATAATCTAGGATGGGACCATGGTGTTTACCAGAACCCTAGATGTGTTGCAGTTCCTCAAGAATAATCTTTCCTGGGAGTTTGGGGCTAGATGTTGCAACCTCGTCTCCTTTTTCTGGCCATACTTAATCTGCCTAACTTTTTTAAGTTAATGAATGACCCCATGAGTCATGATTCTACATGGCCCCCCATCCCCACCAAGATTCCTTTGGACATCCTGAAGTTCGAAGGTAAGAATGGAGAGGATCCTAGTGATCATGTCACTACTTTTCACCTTTGGTGCTCATCGAATTCCCTTAATGACGATTCTATTTGGTTGAGATTATTTCAACGCACCCTCATTGGAGTTGTTGTAAAATGGTATATTGAGCTACCTAGGGGGCATATTGGACTTTTAGTCAGTTGGTGTTGCTCTTCCTTAACCACTTCCAATTTCCCATTCATTATGATGTTGTCCTAAAACTTATGTCTACTTTACGCTAGGACACCGCCACTCATATCTCAGATCATATCCAGGAGTGGCATAGACGAAAGAGGTTGATTAAGACCCCTATACCCCCAACCTTTTTTTTAGAATGGTTAATTAATTCTTTGCATGCTCTTATCTCGAAGGACGTTTCTACTTCTGAGGTTACCACTGAGGAGGAAGCGATCTTTAGAGCCTAATAGTTAGACCTGATATATGGTCAATATGGGATGTTATACCACCTTCTTTCGGACACACTACGGTCAAATTACGACTCAAGAAAAAATCCCGCACCTTATGTTGATGGCATTGTAGGTACTACCAATGTAAAGTTTGTAGACTCGATGATAAGCCATATGAAATATTTGTCTCCAAACCAATCTACAGGAGGGATAACTTCATCTGTGTCTTCCAACCCCACTCAGTCGGTGGATGTACACTGCATGAAATCATCAACCAACCCAAATGGTAACCAACAACCAGGTGGGAATTAGAAGAAAGGACATAATAATCGTAAGGATGGGAAAAATGGTAATAAGCCTAAGGACAATGGTAATAATGAGAAGATGAATAATAATGTTGGAGAGGGAAAACGAGAAAAACATAAGATGAAGTTTCCTTGTAATCTTTGCACATATGATCACCTTACCCATTTATGCCCCAAACTTGTGGAAGCTTTGAGGCTATTATCTCTACCTCCCTTCGTGCTGACGAATCCATTCCCACATAACCATCACGTGGCCTCAAGCTCCTCAAACGCTGGAAATGCGGATGGTGGGAGTCAAAACGCATCGTTGCAATATGGCGACCATTTATGTATCAATATTGTCGATGCGAAAGTTAATGTAGCCACTCGATCTCAAGATTATGGCTCTTCACAAGTTGTTCCTAGTCTATAATCTCCTCCTCCTCCTCCAAAGATGAATTTACAGATTGAGAAACCAGAGCCACTGCCTCGTATTTTGAAATGGCTACTCAAGCACTATACCCACAATCAAAATGCTATAGCCTCCCAGAACTACTCTATTGTTGATGACCTGGGTCAAGCCCCATCTACGATGTCAACTTTTGAGGTACTCCATATGTGTCCTTCACACAGGAATCCCTTACTATATGCTTTAGGAGCTCTAGAACCTAGTGTCTCAAACATTATCAATTTTCACATCACGGATGTGAAGACTCATTTGTCTTACCATCTTCTTTCCAAATCCACGTGGAGTACTCAAAGTATAACATCAAACGTGCAGTTTTTGATGAAGGCGCTTCCACTTGTGGGATGTCCCTGATCTATTGGAAAGCTCTCAGTTCTCTGACTCTTTCCAAAGAATCAAACATGTTGACTGCTTTTGATTGTCATTCCTTACACCCTCATGGTATTCTCCCTTCCTTTCTGGTCCAGTTAGGTGGGAATATGGTAGAGGTGGAAGTAGAGGTAGTTGATGCACCTCTTGATTATAACTGGTTACTAAGATGCAATTGGACCTGTGCTATGGTCACAGTCATATCATATGTCTTCCGTACTCATTTTTTTCCTCATGAAGGGAAGATCATCACCATTGAGCAGTTACCGTTTGCGTACTCTAGTCCTAGTGCATCTATTGGACCGTCGATTCATATGATCAATAATTCTCAGTTGGAAACTAAGAATATTAGTGTCTGAATGTATTCTTCACTTATGTGTACCTTCAACTTCACAACATTGATTCACCATGTTTACGCCATGTCCAGTAAGCCTGTCTTGACAGGGAGGTCCATTCCTTTATGCACTTCTTATTTTAATGATCCGTGGATCCTACCTTCCCCAAATTCTTCTTGTGATGATCAATCGCATGTTGGAATGTCCATGCCACTATTGGCATCATATATTGCGTATCAAGTTGTTCTTGACTCTTTCGTCGATCCCAATCTTGTTACCTCACCGACGAACGAGGAGGATTTTGTTCTCAGGCCCATGTGGGCCACCTCATTGTCATGTTCACATGATTTCCTCAATGAAACTTTTCCTTCGGATGAATCTATCATCGAGGCCATGAATGGTTTCGACAAACCTTGGGATGATATGCATCATCACTCCTATATTCTCCTAGATCTTGAAATAATTGAACAACATGACTTTCGATCTACTTTGAGTGAGATAGTCGGTCACACCGAAGTTCCACTTGATATTCACAACATTTATCTCTAATTAAACATGGTGAGTATTTCTCCTACCATCACGATCAATATCTCTCATACCCCTGGCAAGATTGAAAATGTAAATATCATTGTAGATTGTTCGCCAGAAGAAATCTTAATCTACACCGAACTCTTCAAAGAATTCTGAGATGTATTTTCTTGTTCATATGAAGAGATGCCAGGAATTGACCCTCATATTTTCAAACATGAGATCAGAACTTATCCATATTGTAAACATGTTTGGCAGCATCTTAGAGTTCTCAATCCCCGGAAGGCCCTTGCTATTAAGGCATAAGTGGAAAAGCTACTTAATGCTAGATTCATCTACCTGATTCCCTTGATTGAATGGGTATCCAACCCCATTCCTATGGATAAGAAGACATGAACCATCCATGTATGTATGGAATTTCATGACCTGAAAAAGGCCTGTCATAAAGACAACTTCCTGACACCTTTCATTGATCAGATTCTCAACGAGTGTGTGGGAAGCAAAGTCTTTTCTTTTATGGACGGATCTTTAAAGTATAACCAAATTCAAATCAAACCTGAGGATAGACAAAAGACATAATTTATTTGTCCTTGGGGTACTTTCGCATACCAGAAAATGTCTTTCGGCCTTAAAAATGTCAGAGAAACCTTTCAATGTGCCATGACTTTCCCTTTTCACGATCTTAATCACATAGTCGAAGTTTACCTTGATGATCTTACTTCTCACTCTCGCAAGAGAGCGGATCATGCTATGCACCTTCGAATTTCTTTTGAAATATGTCATTACTATAGAACACAATTGAACCCTCACAACTGCATCTTTTGCATTAAGTCTGGTGGTCTTTTTGGATTTCTAGTTTCCAAGACTGGGATCATGGTAGATCCACTAAAGGTTGAGGAAATACCTTGATTGTCTCCCCCGCGCATGATTAGACAACTTTAAGGTTTGTAGGGGAAAGATAAATTTCTTTGTCGGTTTATAGTGAACTATGTCAATATCACTAAGGGTTTCATGCGTCTTTTGAAGAAGGGCACCCCTTTTATCTGAGATGAGCAAGCCCAGGAGTCCTTCAATTCTTTGAAGAAAGCCTTGGTATCAATGCTTATATTGAAGTCTCATGACTACAGTAAGTATTACTTGATTTATATCGCCGTGTTTGAGGATATGATTGGTATGGTTATGGTTTAGGAGGATAATGAGCTCCGTGAGCACATCATATAAAATGTTACTCGAAACTTAGTCACTCCTAAGCTTAATTGTTCTCACATTGAAGAGATAGCTTTGGCTTCCATTCATGCAGTCAAACGTTTGCATCATTATATATTACTTTGCAAGACTATTGTGGTTTCCAATGTCAATCCATTTCAATACATTCTTACCAGGAATATCATAGGGGGAAAGTATAATAAATGGATTGTCATTTTACAATAGTTTGATCTCGATTTCTCTTCTAATAAATCCACGAAATCACTAGTCTTCGCTAATTTAATATCTGATTTTCCACGATTAGATGAGGATATCATCTATGTTGATTCATTTGCAGAAAAACAAATTTTTCTTGTCTCGTCTTTCGACCCTTGGTATGGAGACATTATTCTCTATGTCCAAACTTTCAAGTTCTCTCAACATCTCTCACGAGATGACCGACGTCATGTAAGTTACCAAGATAAGAAATATACTATCATCGGTGACACGTTGTATTAATGAGGAATAGACAATATCTTGCGTCATCATTTAACTCACAAAGAAGTTGAGTCATTCCTGAATAATTGCCATAGTGGGGCATGTGGTGGTCATCTATCTAGGATTGTGACAACCCAAAACATTTTGTGAGTTGGTTATTTATTGCCTACTATATTTAAAGATTGTATTGAAATGATTAAGAAGTGTCACCCCTTCCAAGTGTTCACTCGGAAAATGTGCTCGCATCCAACCCCTCTTCACCTAGCCATTACCGTCAGTCCCTTCACCAAGTGGGGGATGGACTTTATGGATTGCAACCCTACTTAAGTTGGGGGGAATCATCACATTATCGTGGTCATTGACTACTTTACTAAGTGGGCCGAGGCCATTCTTCCTATTAAATCCGATGGGAATATTGACGCCTTCTTCGTATTCAATCAAATTATCGCTCAGTTCGGTATCCCGAGTGAGATTGTCATTAATCATGGCAGTCACTTTTAGAACAAAATGATGGAAGAAATAGAATCAAAGCTAGGGTTTATACATGGTCATTCTTCTCCTTATTACCCCCAGGAAAATGGATAAGTAGAGGCCATCAACAAGTCTCTCATGACCATTTTGCAAAAATCCGTCAGCTAGAGTAAGTATAACTCGCACATTATGGTATATCCTGCACTCTGGGAATATCGAACCTCAGTTAACACTGCCACCGGATTTTCCCCTTTCCAATTAGTGCACAGTGTGTATTAGATACTCCCTATTGAATTTGAAATCCCTTCACTTAAGTTGGAATTCACACTCCTACCTAAAACTTATGATCTCGAGCGACGTCTTGTACACCTAGAGAGTATTGACAGGTAGCGTTGAGATGCCTCTATGGCTATCGAGTTGAACAAAATATGTGTCAAGGTCCAGTATGATAAGTCTGCCTATCCTGGGTTGTATGTTGAGAGTGACTTGGTCCTCTTGTATTATCAAGCCAAAGAACCACAAGGGGCAAGAAAGTTTAAACCCATATGGCATGGTCCTTATATCGTGCGACATGCTCTAGAAAAGGGAGCCTATGAGTTGGAATATTATGAAGGGAATAGGTTGGCCAAGGTTATTTACGGGCTCTACTTGAAAAGATATTACACTGGAGCCCCAGGATTGGGAAGAACTCTTTGTATACTAATGTAATTTAGTGTATATATATTTTTTCTTTATTTTCATCTTTGGGTTTCTTATCGAGTTTTCACTTGGTTGAAAAATGTCAAGGGAGTCTTCGGTCTACTTATGATTAATAGATGGAGCCAGTCATCATAAATGGAACTTGGCTTCTGTCGCTTGGGTGGTTTACGCACCCAAGGGTCTACTAGTGTCTTCAGGTGGCATATGCCTAGGGCCATCCACAAACAATGTGGCCGAATATAGCGTTGTTATAGAAATTTTGCGTGATTCTATATCACATGGTATTCTCTCATTATAAGTTCACCTGGATTCCTAGTTAGTAGTATGTTAGTTGAATGAAAATTACAGTGTGCGTGATCCTACTTTACTCCGACGATTTCTACGGGTACGTCTTTTAGAACTATAGTTTGATTTTATTACATATTATCACATTCCTAGGAATTCTAATCATGCATCTGATGCTTATGCTAATTTCATTTTAGATTGGCATTTGTCACATAACTAAAGCAATGAAAACCATCTCGTCAATGTACACATTGTAAAACATAAGTAAATTCGAAGATCCCTTTTTATATATATTTCAAACATATGGTGTTTATAGTACACAATTAGTGTTAATACCCTCAATACACATATACAGTCGGTACTACAATATCCCACGATATCTATGCATGTGTCACCAGATGTGTGTCATGGTAACAAACTAAGGTGTTTGTGAGATGCCGAAAGAGTCATACCCAAGCTCTGGTTACACCAACCACCTATTGCATCATGGCTTCAGGAATATCCTTTACCTAAACCATGGGAATACTCTGAGTCAAATGAGAAAAGTTTCCATGCACGTTTTGTAGGACTATCTGAGATTCTCCCCCTACCTCCTCGTCTCCCTGGATCCTTCATCGATGTCGAGGAAACTCTTCTGGCTGTCATGAACACATGTCTACGTTACACAAGTGTCTAGTTATTACTTAAGAACCATCCAAAAATATTTTTTTTCTATTATACAAAAATACAAAAAAATGAGATATTTAAAAACATTTGACATACCTATGTCATCATAGGGGGTCCCTGGTTGAAGTGGCATCTCTGGATCTCATCGTAAGTCTATCCCTGCATAGGGATAGTCATACAGGGCAATGACCTATCGTTGCCACCAATAGAAGAAATCCTCTTTGTAGGGTGTCATCACACTACCTCCCCCCTTCCACCTCATTACCTCGGTTCACCATGCCATGGATGGATCGCGAGGTCCTCTAGGAATAATCTCGACTCTAGGTCCCAAAACTGGAACTCCCTTGAAAAAGAAACTCCATAGGATAGAGGGAAACCCAA
>JASDQU010102621.1:312206-324646 GCA_032191745.1 Picea mariana | reverse complement strand
CATGTCTTTAATTAATTTTAAGTATACAAGACATTTTGTGTTGACAAAGGAGTACAACCATAAAATGAGACATTGACAACATGGATAATTAATCATATTCAAAGGTTTTTTGTTGTTCAACATTGTTTTGGAGCCTTATATTTAAGTTGTTATTGTAGTTACTTAGTTGGATACCATGGGGAATGTCATATTCACCACATTCAAATGGAATTGTGAGAAATAAAAATAAAGGTTGAAATCATTGTAGGATTTCACTTGGGTATGTGTTCACTTGAGCAACCAATGAACATTTTCATGGGTTTTCTAGAACATCCACTTGGGTATGTGTTGTTCCTTTCATTGCTTATAAAAATTCTGATTTCTAGAACTCTCATTCCAAAGGTAGAACATTGCTCTTGATCTTAATTAGACTATCACCATGTTGAGTACGATCTATTTGGAGACCTCAACATACTCTCTATTTCTTTATCTATAGGCTTTTTATTGTATGTGTATGGTTTATTTACCCATATTTACACCTAAGTTAAATGAAACATTGAAAGACGTATTAGTTTTATAAATGGGAATGCCTAGAAAAATGATACCCCATCCAAACAAGTAAATAAAGGGATACATGGTGTGTGTGTGTGTATAATAATAATAATAATAATAATAATAATAACAATAATAATAATAATAATAATAGTAGTATAATTTGAAGGTCATGGCCAAGCCAAATACCAAATTGGTGTATGAGACCCCCTCGAGACAACTCTTTGTCTTCTAAAGTCTACATAGGTATACATATCCTACCCCCCTCTGGAATTGAACTTGTGAACTCTTAAGAGGAAAAATATTTTCTTACCCATTAATATATATATATATATATATATATATATATATATATAGGAAGTATAAAAATCCCTAATATATGGAAAATGGATAGTTGCAAATACATGAAGAGTTTATGTAACATCTATATTGGACACTCCATAAAGGTCATACATAATATTGCATGCATACATGGAAATATAAAGCTTAGATACACTTAGATTGGGAACACACTTCACTTTTCTTGATGCAACTAGATATAAACCTAACAAAACGTACATTCTTTCTAAATATTTAATTTGAACAACTTGATAGGATTTTTCTTGGATGTGGGGATTTGGAGAGTACCCCAAGTTAGAAGGTTTTGATTGAAATCATAAGTTTCTAAGTCACTATGATCAAACATTCATGAATAATTAATATAGATGTTTTTAAAGCTACAGTAAGAATGTAGGTGCCTATTAAACACCAAAGTATGTTTCAACTAACTTTAGAAAGATTATTAGAATCTCAAACACATGGCTTCCATCTCCCACATTGGTTGTGATGATTGCCCACAACAACAAATAAGCCTTGATATATCATGATCCCTATGCCAATAGGGGTGTCCATAGAGGTAGTGACCACCTACTAGGATAATTATTGATTGGTTGTGATGTGATTATGCTTTATTTATTTCCCTTCCCCTAACTCCTCTATGTGGTTTGTGTCCATGTGTTCATTAAAAAAAGAATAATAATAACAATCAGATGCACCTATCTCTTGGTATCTTCAAATAAATTCTATGAACATACAATCTCCTTCCCTCTTAACCCACATAATTTGTGAGGATTGTTTCATGACTACATATAAACACCAATATTTCATGATACTTATACCAATTATGGAACCCACAAAGGTAGTGCCTCCTACTAAAATAAAGGTTGATTGGTTGTGAGGTGATTATGCTTACTTGCTTGACCTTCCCTTTCCTCCTCTATGTGGCATGTCCATGTGTGAATAAATGTGGAATTTTGGAATATAATTTATGACTAAAAAACTCCTTCCCTCATATCTCACATTAAATATAAGGATTGGTCCATAGCAAAACACAAGCCCCAATATTCCATGATCTTATGCCAATAGAGGATCCAATATTCCATGAGCTTATGCCAAAAGAGTATTTCCCTCTTTATTTTGTGGGAACTTATGGAACTTTGAAAATATTCCAGGACTTGTTATACACAATTATTCACTAAGAGGATGAATAAATCAACATAATAGCTCTAGAGAATCTAACCTTCTCACCACTTGATGCATCTTCATTTACAGTAGTGTGTTTCTAATTTATAGTTACACAAATACATGTCATATAACGTATATATGTTACATATGTTATATAACATATATGTTATATGTTACATTGTTATAGAAAGACTTGCCTCACCCTATGCAATCTTGCCCAAGAAGGTTTTTTCCATTTCCCCATGCAGACTTATCTTCCTTGTTTGTAAGATCCAGAGCTAAAAATAAATATTTTCGACATGTACGCATCTTGCACACTATACAACATGCGTATACACATGATTCTCCACTACAACTTGTGTACATCAACATTTGTACCAGAAAATTAAAATTAAATGTCGGGTTTCCATGCCATGATAGGAGATCTCTGATCCTTTTCCTTCCATATACTGGAAACGTTCTAAATCAACCCTTCAGTTCCATTTTGAAGGTTATAAATGGGCCAATTCTGAGCTATGGAAAAGAGAAAGAATTCAACTTTGAGAGAAAAGTTACTCTGGAGAACTTATTTACTTCATATTGAGTGTACATCCCTTTGTCTTTTAAGTTTGAACACAATGTTCATCCCCCAAGCCATTCCCTTATTTATTGAGAACCTCATTGTTTCTATCTTATGAGCTTTCCTTTGGTGGGGGATTGAAGTGGTGGAGCCCTAGCTGGAAGGAACTTAGTTTCTCGGTTCTGAACCATGCTGACACAGAAGTCTCTAACATTTTCACTTCTGTTGATCACATATTAATAGAAATACTATTTTCCCTTCCAATTGATATCTTTCAAATATATTGAATTATTATTCCATGGGCGTATTTGTCATGTTTATTAATGGATTATGCTATCTAATGTCCTAAGCTTTTATATTATCACCATATGCTTTCTTTTCTTATCTTTTGAAAACTTGTTGCAGGTATAGCTTTGGGTCAATGTGCTCAATGATGGACTTCATCAGACATCTAGACAAGGTAGGCCTCTTTATTATCTCCCTTGCATATTGGTTTATATAGAATGTTGTTGGGATAGAGTTGATTTTTGCAGTCATTTCCATCTGTTGTGGTTTATCCTAGACATAGAGATATTTTCATCGTAACAGAATTAGCGACCGTACTGTGGATTGAATCTTCTTTCTTAGGGTTTGGAGTGATTTTCTCCTTAGATTGCTCTCGTTTCTTTTGTGTTTCTTGTCGCATCATTGCTTGACATATTTTGTTCACTTTGGGTCTGATTTTTCAACCTTCTTCCCTTGCATGGCCTTGTTTTGAAACATATACATTCTGTCTTCCCTGACAATCACATACATGTGTAGGCTATCCCACTGCAAGATGTGTATATACACTTTGTTTGCATAAATAGTGGTGTACATTAGGTTTCCTTTTTTGTTTTCTTGGTCTGGTGACTGCTGGGTGGGATTTGATGTTTTTTTAGCCTTCTTGGGTCTCTGTAGTGCCTGTTAAGTGCTTATGGGATGACAAGAAACATCTATTTGGTTGAATTTTGGGGCATATTCTTTCTCATCATCTTTTCATTTTTTATTGTCCTTGTACATTTGGCTGGGTGTTTTGTTGGTTGGTATCCTGCTTGAGTTATCTTTTTCTATACACAATAGGGTTATATATCAAGTTACTTTTCAGTCCATGTATTTTCATTTTATTATATTGAAAATACAAAAAATAGGCATTTTGCATTGCTTGGAATTTTTGTCTTTTGAGTCTTTTTCATTAGTTTAGTGCATATAATGAAAGATTGCATTTTTACTTCAGAATTGCAGAGTTGAAATTGAAAATTGCATTGGTTTTTAGAAGCATATAATTCATTGGAAGTTAAAGTTAGGGCTTTGCATTATTTTCATATTCACTTTTCTTACAGAGTCATAACACCATGAGTTTCACTACCATACCTTTTTGAGTAACCAAGACCACCAAAATTAACGCTTTAATTTAAAATTGATTAGTCATGATTTTATTTTCTAGGGTGCACAAACTAGCTTAGGATTTAGTGCCTTGGAATAGGATTTTGTGTGTAAAGTTCTCCAAGGAAATTAAATCAACTTATGTGTCTGATAAAGGGAGTGGAGAAATATAGTGTATAATGGGTAAGATCAGGAGGCTCCGCTCACACAAGATTTAATCACAAGGTCGTGCAAAGTCGGTTGAAGGGATTTCCCCCTGATACCTTCCTAGCGTCAAAGATATTTTTGGCGATCTACTCATATCTAGGGATCTTGTTAGTGCCCTTACCTATGTGAGAGGCAGTGATTTCAAGGTTTCATGCTTTTCTACCCTGCCCATACGGTGGACCTAAATTACAACTGCTCACGTGTGCATCGGTTATATAGTGGTTTATTAGTTTCTTGACTTAGGTGTCTAATAGGTTACTTGTAGGGGTTATTCTATAGGTACCCTAGGTTAGATAAGGTTCAAAAAACACACAACCTTTATCGAAGATTACCTCTCTAGGGGGATCTGACCGACTAGTTTCTAAGACCATGAGGGCCCTTATAACTGATTTTGTTACTTCTGATATTTAGCAGGGAGTCTCAAGCCCCTCCTGGCCGAGACATACCTTCTTTAGGGAGGGAGGAAACTTAGACACTTTACCCCGTTTGTATGCATATTGGTCATTTGAATTTTGGTGTGCTCTTTGATTACTAGTTGGCCTTAAGATATATTTTTTATCTTTAGATTATTAAGTCATCATGGATTCAGACCAACCTTTCTGTCGGTCTTGTCATTTGTTACAGTTACCACTGGATTTCGATTCTTTTCCTTATAAAAGGCATAGATTTATTAGGCGTGGTACATACACAACCACTTGTCATACTTGTGATTCTAAAAGGATGAGTACCTAACCAAGTCTTCATAACAATGGGATCCCTTTGACTCCCACACCTACTATAGTTAATGACACCCCTTCGACTCCTGCAACCTCAATGGTTGTAGTGTCGAAGGCACTTATCATTACTATGGCTCGGCCTATAGTGAATGCTTAAGCTACCTCCTAAAACCCTTTTGGGTCTCTTGGCCACTCACTAGGCTATAATGTTCAGTCCATCCCTATGGCATCTAGTCCTTTTTCTTATGCTATGCCAAACTTTACCTCACAATTTTTGAACACAATCCCAGTTGTAGGCCCTAATTCTACTATTGGGCTTGGGGACACTACACCTCCTTACACTCCATTTTCATTTGGTGGTTCTCAAATCCCTCAAATGACTCTTAATATGGGAGGCATTCCTTATTTTAACCCTGGGTCCAACCCTCTTGCTTATGGGTGGAACAACTAACTTGGCAGACAAGATTCTGCTCAAGTTTCGTCTTACACCCCTACCTCCTTAGTGCCAATTCTGATCAATACATTTGGAATGATGAATATAGCTCTATCCTTCAGGTTCCCACCTAGAGGAGGTTAGTTTCACACTTTGGGAAACCCCCAACCTAGATCCATTCCAGCTGGGGGAAATTTCTATAACCCTTAACAAAACATTCCTACTGGAATGATGCCCAGCCAAACTTTTATGTGTCAACCTGGAGGAGGGCCTTATAATCTAGGATGGGACCATGGTGTTTACCAGAACCCTAGATGTGTTGCAGTTCCTCAAGAATAATCTTTCCTGGGAGTTTGGGGCTAGATGTTGCAACCTCGTCTCCTTTTTCTGGCCATACTTAATCTGCCTAACTTTTTTAAGTTAATGAATGACCCCATGAGTCATGATTCTACATGGCCCCCCATCCCCACCAAGATTCCTTTGGACATCCTGAAGTTCGAAGGTAAGAATGGAGAGGATCCTAGTGATCATGTCACTACTTTTCACCTTTGGTGCTCATCGAATTCCCTTAATGACGATTCTATTTGGTTGAGATTATTTCAACGCACCCTCATTGGAGTTGTTGTAAAATGGTATATTGAGCTACCTAGGGGGCATATTGGACTTTTAGTCAGTTGGTGTTGCTCTTCCTTAACCACTTCCAATTTCCCATTCATTATGATGTTGTCCTAAAACTTATGTCTACTTTACGCTAGGACACCGCCACTCATATCTCAGATCATATCCAGGAGTGGCATAGACGAAAGAGGTTGATTAAGACCCCTATACCCCCAACCTTTTTTTTAGAATGGTTAATTAATTCTTTGCATGCTCTTATCTCGAAGGACGTTTCTACTTCTGAGGTTACCACTGAGGAGGAAGCGATCTTTAGAGCCTAATAGTTAGACCTGATATATGGTCAATATGGGATGTTATACCACCTTCTTTCGGACACACTACGGTCAAATTACGACTCAAGAAAAAATCCCGCACCTTATGTTGATGGCATTGTAGGTACTACCAATGTAAAGTTTGTAGACTCGATGATAAGCCATATGAAATATTTGTCTCCAAACCAATCTACAGGAGGGATAACTTCATCTGTGTCTTCCAACCCCACTCAGTCGGTGGATGTACACTGCATGAAATCATCAACCAACCCAAATGGTAACCAACAACCAGGTGGGAATTAGAAGAAAGGACATAATAATCGTAAGGATGGGAAAAATGGTAATAAGCCTAAGGACAATGGTAATAATGAGAAGATGAATAATAATGTTGGAGAGGGAAAACGAGAAAAACATAAGATGAAGTTTCCTTGTAATCTTTGCACATATGATCACCTTACCCATTTATGCCCCAAACTTGTGGAAGCTTTGAGGCTATTATCTCTACCTCCCTTCGTGCTGACGAATCCATTCCCACATAACCATCACGTGGCCTCAAGCTCCTCAAACGCTGGAAATGCGGATGGTGGGAGTCAAAACGCATCGTTGCAATATGGCGACCATTTATGTATCAATATTGTCGATGCGAAAGTTAATGTAGCCACTCGATCTCAAGATTATGGCTCTTCACAAGTTGTTCCTAGTCTATAATCTCCTCCTCCTCCTCCAAAGATGAATTTACAGATTGAGAAACCAGAGCCACTGCCTCGTATTTTGAAATGGCTACTCAAGCACTATACCCACAATCAAAATGCTATAGCCTCCCAGAACTACTCTATTGTTGATGACCTGGGTCAAGCCCCATCTACGATGTCAACTTTTGAGGTACTCCATATGTGTCCTTCACACAGGAATCCCTTACTATATGCTTTAGGAGCTCTAGAACCTAGTGTCTCAAACATTATCAATTTTCACATCACGGATGTGAAGACTCATTTGTCTTACCATCTTCTTTCCAAATCCACGTGGAGTACTCAAAGTATAACATCAAACGTGCAGTTTTTGATGAAGGCGCTTCCACTTGTGGGATGTCCCTGATCTATTGGAAAGCTCTCAGTTCTCTGACTCTTTCCAAAGAATCAAACATGTTGACTGCTTTTGATTGTCATTCCTTACACCCTCATGGTATTCTCCCTTCCTTTCTGGTCCAGTTAGGTGGGAATATGGTAGAGGTGGAAGTAGAGGTAGTTGATGCACCTCTTGATTATAACTGGTTACTAAGATGCAATTGGACCTGTGCTATGGTCACAGTCATATCATATGTCTTCCGTACTCATTTTTTTCCTCATGAAGGGAAGATCATCACCATTGAGCAGTTACCGTTTGCGTACTCTAGTCCTAGTGCATCTATTGGACCGTCGATTCATATGATCAATAATTCTCAGTTGGAAACTAAGAATATTAGTGTCTGAATGTATTCTTCACTTATGTGTACCTTCAACTTCACAACATTGATTCACCATGTTTACGCCATGTCCAGTAAGCCTGTCTTGACAGGGAGGTCCATTCCTTTATGCACTTCTTATTTTAATGATCCGTGGATCCTACCTTCCCCAAATTCTTCTTGTGATGATCAATCGCATGTTGGAATGTCCATGCCACTATTGGCATCATATATTGCGTATCAAGTTGTTCTTGACTCTTTCGTCGATCCCAATCTTGTTACCTCACCGACGAACGAGGAGGATTTTGTTCTCAGGCCCATGTGGGCCACCTCATTGTCATGTTCACATGATTTCCTCAATGAAACTTTTCCTTCGGATGAATCTATCATCGAGGCCATGAATGGTTTCGACAAACCTTGGGATGATATGCATCATCACTCCTATATTCTCCTAGATCTTGAAATAATTGAACAACATGACTTTCGATCTACTTTGAGTGAGATAGTCGGTCACACCGAAGTTCCACTTGATATTCACAACATTTATCTCTAATTAAACATGGTGAGTATTTCTCCTACCATCACGATCAATATCTCTCATACCCCTGGCAAGATTGAAAATGTAAATATCATTGTAGATTGTTCGCCAGAAGAAATCTTAATCTACACCGAACTCTTCAAAGAATTCTGAGATGTATTTTCTTGTTCATATGAAGAGATGCCAGGAATTGACCCTCATATTTTCAAACATGAGATCAGAACTTATCCATATTGTAAACATGTTTGGCAGCATCTTAGAGTTCTCAATCCCCGGAAGGCCCTTGCTATTAAGGCATAAGTGGAAAAGCTACTTAATGCTAGATTCATCTACCTGATTCCCTTGATTGAATGGGTATCCAACCCCATTCCTATGGATAAGAAGACATGAACCATCCATGTATGTATGGAATTTCATGACCTGAAAAAGGCCTGTCATAAAGACAACTTCCTGACACCTTTCATTGATCAGATTCTCAACGAGTGTGTGGGAAGCAAAGTCTTTTCTTTTATGGACGGATCTTTAAAGTATAACCAAATTCAAATCAAACCTGAGGATAGACAAAAGACATAATTTATTTGTCCTTGGGGTACTTTCGCATACCAGAAAATGTCTTTCGGCCTTAAAAATGTCAGAGAAACCTTTCAATGTGCCATGACTTTCCCTTTTCACGATCTTAATCACATAGTCGAAGTTTACCTTGATGATCTTACTTCTCACTCTCGCAAGAGAGCGGATCATGCTATGCACCTTCGAATTTCTTTTGAAATATGTCATTACTATAGAACACAATTGAACCCTCACAACTGCATCTTTTGCATTAAGTCTGGTGGTCTTTTTGGATTTCTAGTTTCCAAGACTGGGATCATGGTAGATCCACTAAAGGTTGAGGAAATACCTTGATTGTCTCCCCCGCGCATGATTAGACAACTTTAAGGTTTGTAGGGGAAAGATAAATTTCTTTGTCGGTTTATAGTGAACTATGTCAATATCACTAAGGGTTTCATGCGTCTTTTGAAGAAGGGCACCCCTTTTATCTGAGATGAGCAAGCCCAGGAGTCCTTCAATTCTTTGAAGAAAGCCTTGGTATCAATGCTTATATTGAAGTCTCATGACTACAGTAAGTATTACTTGATTTATATCGCCGTGTTTGAGGATATGATTGGTATGGTTATGGTTTAGGAGGATAATGAGCTCCGTGAGCACATCATATAAAATGTTACTCGAAACTTAGTCACTCCTAAGCTTAATTGTTCTCACATTGAAGAGATAGCTTTGGCTTCCATTCATGCAGTCAAACGTTTGCATCATTATATATTACTTTGCAAGACTATTGTGGTTTCCAATGTCAATCCATTTCAATACATTCTTACCAGGAATATCATAGGGGGAAAGTATAATAAATGGATTGTCATTTTACAATAGTTTGATCTCGATTTCTCTTCTAATAAATCCACGAAATCACTAGTCTTCGCTAATTTAATATCTGATTTTCCACGATTAGATGAGGATATCATCTATGTTGATTCATTTGCAGAAAAACAAATTTTTCTTGTCTCGTCTTTCGACCCTTGGTATGGAGACATTATTCTCTATGTCCAAACTTTCAAGTTCTCTCAACATCTCTCACGAGATGACCGACGTCATGTAAGTTACCAAGATAAGAAATATACTATCATCGGTGACACGTTGTATTAATGAGGAATAGACAATATCTTGCGTCATCATTTAACTCACAAAGAAGTTGAGTCATTCCTGAATAATTGCCATAGTGGGGCATGTGGTGGTCATCTATCTAGGATTGTGACAACCCAAAACATTTTGTGAGTTGGTTATTTATTGCCTACTATATTTAAAGATTGTATTGAAATGATTAAGAAGTGTCACCCCTTCCAAGTGTTCACTCGGAAAATGTGCTCGCATCCAACCCCTCTTCACCTAGCCATTACCGTCAGTCCCTTCACCAAGTGGGGGATGGACTTTATGGATTGCAACCCTACTTAAGTTGGGGGGAATCATCACATTATCGTGGTCATTGACTACTTTACTAAGTGGGCCGAGGCCATTCTTCCTATTAAATCCGATGGGAATATTGACGCCTTCTTCGTATTCAATCAAATTATCGCTCAGTTCGGTATCCCGAGTGAGATTGTCATTAATCATGGCAGTCACTTTTAGAACAAAATGATGGAAGAAATAGAATCAAAGCTAGGGTTTATACATGGTCATTCTTCTCCTTATTACCCCCAGGAAAATGGATAAGTAGAGGCCATCAACAAGTCTCTCATGACCATTTTGCAAAAATCCGTCAGCTAGAGTAAGTATAACTCGCACATTATGGTATATCCTGCACTCTGGGAATATCGAACCTCAGTTAACACTGCCACCGGATTTTCCCCTTTCCAATTAGTGCACAGTGTGTATTAGATACTCCCTATTGAATTTGAAATCCCTTCACTTAAGTTGGAATTCACACTCCTACCTAAAACTTATGATCTCGAGCGACGTCTTGTACACCTAGAGAGTATTGACAGGTAGCGTTGAGATGCCTCTATGGCTATCGAGTTGAACAAAATATGTGTCAAGGTCCAGTATGATAAGTCTGCCTATCCTGGGTTGTATGTTGAGAGTGACTTGGTCCTCTTGTATTATCAAGCCAAAGAACCACAAGGGGCAAGAAAGTTTAAACCCATATGGCATGGTCCTTATATCGTGCGACATGCTCTAGAAAAGGGAGCCTATGAGTTGGAATATTATGAAGGGAATAGGTTGGCCAAGGTTATTTACGGGCTCTACTTGAAAAGATATTACACTGGAGCCCCAGGATTGGGAAGAACTCTTTGTATACTAATGTAATTTAGTGTATATATATTTTTTCTTTATTTTCATCTTTGGGTTTCTTATCGAGTTTTCACTTGGTTGAAAAATGTCAAGGGAGTCTTCGGTCTACTTATGATTAATAGATGGAGCCAGTCATCATAAATGGAACTTGGCTTCTGTCGCTTGGGTGGTTTACGCACCCAAGGGTCTACTAGTGTCTTCAGGTGGCATATGCCTAGGGCCATCCACAAACAATGTGGCCGAATATAGCGTTGTTATAGAAATTTTGCGTGATTCTATATCACATGGTATTCTCTCATTATAAGTTCACCTGGATTCCTAGTTAGTAGTATGTTAGTTGAATGAAAATTACAGTGTGCGTGATCCTACTTTACTCCGACGATTTCTACGGGTACGTCTTTTAGAACTATAGTTTGATTTTATTACATATTATCACATTCCTAGGAATTCTAATCATGCATCTGATGCTTATGCTAATTTCATTTTAGATTGGCATTTGTCACATAACTAAAGCAATGAAAACCATCTCGTCAATGTACACATTGTAAAACATAAGTAAATTCGAAGATCCCTTTTTATATATATTTCAAACATATGGTGTTTATAGTACACAATTAGTGTTAATACCCTCAATACACATATACAGTCGGTACTACAATATCCCACGATATCTATGCATGTGTCACCAGATGTGTGTCATGGTAACAAACTAAGGTGTTTGTGAGATGCCGAAAGAGTCATACCCAAGCTCTGGTTACACCAACCACCTATTGCATCATGGCTTCAGGAATATCCTTTACCTAAACCATGGGAATACTCTGAGTCAAATGAGAAAAGTTTCCATGCACGTTTTGTAGGACTATCTGAGATTCTCCCCCTACCTCCTCGTCTCCCTGGATCCTTCATCGATGTCGAGGAAACTCTTCTGGCTGTCATGAACACATGTCTACGTTACACAAGTGTCTAGTTATTACTTAAGAACCATCCAAAAATATTTTTTTTCTATTATACAAAAATACAAAAAAATGAGATATTTAAAAACATTTGACATACCTATGTCATCATAGGGGGTCCCTGGTTGAAGTGGCATCTCTGGATCTCATCGTAAGTCTATCCCTGCATAGGGATAGTCATACAGGGCAATGACCTATCGTTGCCACCAATAGAAGAAATCCTCTTTGTAGGGTGTCATCACACTACCTCCCCCCTTCCACCTCATTACCTCGGTTCACCATGCCATGGATGGATCGCGAGGTCCTCTAGGAATAATCTCGACTCTAGGTCCCAAAACTGGAACTCCCTTGAAAAAGAAACTCCATAGGATAGAGGGAAACCCAA
>JASDQU010102621.1:262559-272583 GCA_032191745.1 Picea mariana | reverse complement strand
TTTGTTGCGACACAAAACCTTCCATCTATTATAACTCATGTTGTTATCAAGTGGTACAGACTTACCGAACATGGGTCCCCTAGTTATATCCCCTACTACATTTTTTGCCCATGCAGATATTGTTTCCACAAGACCAGGAGTCCCTCATAACCAAGTACATGACTTTATGTCGAGCCTCATTTATTATTCATAAACATGTTGCCTTATACCTCGAGGACTGCCAACCGAGTTTAATTTAAGATATTTTCCAAATTGTCTTCAAAAGGTGAAATGATTGTCGAGTGATTTGACCCTTTCACACTCGTTAAACTAGACTTGAAAGGTCGTGAGTCTTAGTTAAGCTCTTTTCTGACTTGTTATCAAAAAGTGAAAAGATTGTCGAGTGAACTTGTCTCTTTCACACTCATAAATAGGATTTGAAAAGACATTTATTTGGCACAATTTTATCCCTTTTTCACACCAAGTAGACTAAAATATATAAAAAGGACATTTTTTGGCGTTAAATTGTGATTGTATCTCATGCTCTTGCTTACAGTATTGAGCCTATATCCGGTTCTCGTTTTGCGTTATAAATCATTTTCCTTGATAGTTTTTTCATCCTCAACCAAGTAGAGCCTTGTTTATATCCTTCGTAATTTCACACCGTATATCTAGGAGGGAACATTCCCCTCTCATGCATTTCCCTACATTGATCATAGGTATGTTCCACCGTTGGAGCTATTTTTTCTTACTTGCGACACTCATTTCCTCCTCTCTATCATAGCATTCATTTGTCTATGAAAAAAAAAAATGACTGGTGGGAAGGGATTATTATCTTATATTGGTAGCAGTCGTGTCACCTTTGAGGAGAGCACGAAGTTATTAGGTCCATTCATCATCATAATTTTTGGGATTACCATGGCCTTAGGAAGCTGAGCTCGTTACTGAGTCTTCTCTACCGACTCGTTACTCTTCTAGTCCCTATAGAGAATTTCATTGATGCCTCCTGCATATCATGGTTTCATCATTGGGTCTATGCTACCAGATTCCTCCATATGTCTCATGCTCTTATTTAAAGGAATTCTATCAACCTGTGTCGACCACTCCTCAAAACGCTTTACTTCGCATGTCAGTCATACCCTCATCTTGTCTCAGAATCACGTGATACTGTAGTCCTATCATTCACCATGGCCCTACTTTCATCATTGGTAGGTAACTTTCAACCCAACAATTGACATTTCATCATTGGTCGTTGACTAGGTGGTTTCCCTTATGTTCGACGACAAGACATATATTCACACATTGGGATTCATGTAGTGTCTTGAATTCCATTAGCCTTATTGTTGGTTTCCTCACCTTTGTCAGCAGTTTTAATCATTGGTTGTTATTCAAAGGTTCTTTGTCATGTACCGCTAGCACTTGGCACACACAAAAGACACACAGGGTCGTTAGTTCGTGAACATGTTATTTGTCCGATTTCCACCAAATCATGAAGCTCCTTCTTTGTACCTCGTTTTGACTGATGAGAGATGCCTTAATTCTCTCTTTTTGGCGGGTCTCCTTCCATCAACTTCAACTCATCTATTCTGGAAATGGGACCTAGAGTCTTATGGGTACTGTTGGCGAAGGAAGTCACTCCTGGATTGCAGCAAGAGCAGAGCCTGACGCCCATCAGTTTATGTCATGATTTTTGTATGAAATGGGTGATCGAATGGAAGTAAACTCAGACGATATTGTTTCAACTCCGAAACTAAGACAGCCATGCATGGGAAGGTTAGGTCTTGGACATACTTCAAACAGTGAGTTATAGTGAGGGTGAGTAGGGGGAAGACTTGTATCAAAGAGATGCAAAGGTCTGTTGTCAACATCAGGTTTCTAGCAGACTGTAGGAGAATGCATTTAAACACGAGATCTTCTTACATTCAAACGCAGAAAACTAGAGAATACAATAGTGCCACAATAAAACCTTTATCATAACACAACTACAATAATTCATGTGAATCAGTCAATCATGAACTCCCTCAGTATGAGATGAAAATTAGATGGAATAAGGAAATTGTCTTTCATTAAGAAAGAAATCTTACATACATATGCATAACCAGAGAACTAGAGTGTCTGTTAAAACATTACAATCGGGAGCTTCACTCTACCATCAATGCTCCGAAAAATATCAAAACCAAGTATATATATACTCCTAAACATTTTCCCAATAGAGGCTTACTGGACTTTCAGGCCGAGGAGTCTCTTCAATCAAATCTGGTCTGCACTCCTCTGTCACACGCCACCTTAAGTTTTCATAGCTCTCGCCAGGGGGGTAGCTGAGCCCTTAAATGATGAATTAGTGTGCACAGGCTTCCCTAGCGAGTCGAGGACTTGGTGTGGATTCCATGAAAAGAACCAGTATAGAGGACCATCTCGGGCAGGCTTTCAGTCGGGACACCCATACTTTGCAATTAATGAGTGAGGCGAGGTTTCAACCACCCTCTCTCTTCTTCATTCATTCCTAGCAAGTACTGGGATTTAGATCACGTCGAAACGACGTCTGGAGAACAAAGTGCCCCCATTCTGAAACTCAATTCGGTGCTTTTTGCCTCCCCTTCATACAACACTTTCTACTTTATCGAGTGACCACGGACCGTGACCTTATGCCTATTTTCCAGAGTGCTTTCGACGTTTTGGGGTTCGTGGATAGGAAGGAGCAAGTCTTCTTTCTTCGAAATCGCGATGGGCAAAATGTCGGGAGAACCTAACGGTCGCCATGTGTTCCTCCACTGATCCGATGATTCTGAACTAATTCAGCAATACCGCGGGCCTGACTCATCAAATGATAAACATTAGCGCCTCTCCTTTAGGCCTGATCCTCTGTGACTAGACGCCAAACCCATGGGCTTAATTCTGGGCGCTTTCGGCATTTCAAGATTCGAGGTTTCAAGAAGTGAAATAATGAGGTGCGCTGACTCCTCAAACTCTCGAATGCTGACGTGACGTGGATGTGTGCCACGCGTTCTTCAGATGAACGACCCAGATAGTATTCGCTATTATAAAGGGGGTTTCCCCCTTTCATAGGCTCGCTTGATGTGACCTGGTACTAGGACCGTGAGCTTGGCTCCAAAGGTTCTTTCCACATTTCGTCAATCGACGATTTCAGCTGTAAAGAAGGGGAGGCTCCTTTTCTCCCAAAACATCGATCCCCGATACACCGACTGGCCATCACTCATCGCAATTGGATCGGACGACCCATATTTTCCTTGAACTATGGGCGCTACCCTTCGTGCTAAATCTTGGGCAACTTGGAAAACCTGAAATCCCGCTGCACGTCGATCCATTTTGTAGGTGGACCTTGGCCGCTGACATCAAACGTCTCCCGCTCGCTTGACTTGTGATCGGAAAAGAAATTCTCCCGCATTGCGTTGGAGCGCTTCTCGTGCTACCTACAGACCTGGGTACCTTTGTGCCCAAGACAAAAATTGTCACTAACATTTGGCTCCATGGGGGATAAAGTCGTCCCTATGATGCTCTAAGAACTCATTCTGCAGTTTCAGTGCCTTTCTATTGGGCTATGGAGTCATTTACTAATCCAAAAATATACAAACAGAAAATGAACAAAGAACTAAAGGACAATATTTACAAACAGAGGAGCCTTCTAAGGCTCAAACAAAACATTTCTTCAGAAAATGCCCATTTACTGGGCTGTTGAAAACCTCTTCACCCTCCATATTTTGCAATTGGTACATGTTGTTTGAGAAAACCTCAAAGATTTTGAAGGGGCCAATCCACAGGGCGTCAAACTTGCTATGTTTTCCCTTATCCTGTCTGGGTGCATCCCACTTAAGTACCAAATTCCCGATCTCGAACTCCTTCTTCCTAACCTTCATGTCAAAAGTCTGTTTGACCCTTTGTTGATGACTATGAGCTGTGTCCCTCACCTATTCCCTTATCTGTTGTACTTCTACTATCTGATGAATCCTTCTGATCATATGATCTAGCTCTCCTTCATAATCTTGAAAGAACTTTTCCACAGGTAAGGCGAGCTGAGTGGGAAAAACTGCCTCTACTCCGTAAATCAGCTGAAAAGGCAAGGTGACAAGGGATTTCTTCATTGTCACTCAATCAGCCCATAAAGCAAATTTCAACTTCGAATCCTAGGCCCTTTTGTTGTCCTCCAATAGTCTTTTGATGATCCTTATCAGGCCCTTGTTGGAGGATTCTGCTAAATCATTGCCTTGGGATAGTAGGGGGTGGAGTGAATTAGCGAGATATGGAACTGCTCATAGAACTTAATGAGAGGCTCAGATTTGAAGGAAGCAACATTATCAGTGACGATTCTACTGGGACAGCCAAATCTGTCCATGATATCCTCCAGGAAGTTGATAATTACTTTGTGGGATGTACTTCTAGTGGGGGCGGCTTCTATCCACTTGGTGAAATAATCTGTTGCAGTTAGGATCCATCTGTACTGGCCACTTGAGGGAGGATGAATTTCCTCAATAAAGTCTAGCCCCCACTATTGAAAAGGTGATGAAGCTATCACAGGCTTCAGTGGTAGTGGCCCAAGTTGTTGTTTCCCTGAGAACTTTTGGCATTTGATGCAGGCCCTAATTTCTTTGCTGACATCAATGAATAAAGTGGGCCAGTAATACCCTGCCCTAAGGATTTTTTGAGCTATGGTCTTCCAGAAATGATGCCCCCCACAAAGGCGTCTGTGAAAATCAAACATAACTTTCTGGGCTTTTGGTGGGTTAAGACATCTTAGCAGCACTCCTAGGGGGTCTCTCCAGTATAAGACTTGCCCAATGAGGCAATATCTGACTGCCTTGAACTTTAAAGCTCTTGCCTTACTTTTACACCTTCCATTTGGCGGCTTCAACTCCTGCAGAAAGTACAAAATGTCATGATACCAAGCACATTCCGTTAATGACAAGCCATCCTGAGAGCATTGGCTGGGCAACTCAGCTTGCTGAATTCCTGGGCAAGTATTGATGAAACTAACTCCCAATGCTTCGCTTGGATTCAGCCAGTAGCTTGGCTAAACCTTGCCTCTTAACCGACTTGGTGGGCTTTATTTCCAAGTCAAATTCCAGGATTCTAGCTATCCATCTGCCTCTTCTTCCATCTAAATCGGGTTGCACTAGGATGTCCTTCACAGAAGCCGAAGGAACATATGTAGTTACCTTTGAGTGCAAGACATAGAATCTGAAAGATTTGAGAGATTTCACTAAGGCATAGGCCTACTTCTCCATGATTTCATACCTGATCTCTGCATCTCTTAATGCCCTGCTGAAGAAAGAAATGGGTTTCTCCCGTCCTTCCTCATTTTTCTTCAATAACACTGCTGCTACCGTATCGAAGGAAGCAAAAGAAAAGACCAGGAAAGGTTTGGAATAATCAGGACTAATCAGCACAGGTGCCTTAGTTAGTGCCCTCTTTATTTGGACAAAAGATTCCCTGGGTTCAACGGTCCATTTCACTTCATTTCCCTTTCTGAGCATTGTCATAATGTGTTTTACTAGTTCGGCAAAATTTGAGACGAATCTCCTCAGGAAATTAATCTTTCCTAAAAAGGCATGGACCTCCTTTTTAGATCTAGGAAGTGACAGGGTCTGAATTGCCTCTACTCTGCTAGGATCAATCCTCACTCCTTCCGCTGATACTATATGGCCTAACAACTTGCACCTCATCATAGGAAATAAGGATTTCTTGGGATTTAGGGAGAGACCAAACCTATGACACTTCAGAAAAACTTTCCTCAAGTGGCAGTGGTGCTCTTTATTATACCTAGAGAAGACTGTGATGTCGTCTAGGTAGATCACTACAAACTAGTCTTTCTCTCCGATGAAGGCTATATCCATGGCTCACTGAAATGTTGCTCCTGCATTCATAAGTCCAAAAGGAATTTTGGCATACATGAATGTGCCCCAAGGAGTGGTGAAGGTTGTCTTTTCCTTGTCCTCATGCATGACCAATATCTGATTATAGCCAGAAAACCCATCGATCATGGATATCCTAGATGCACCAGTTACCCTCTGCAATATGTGCTCCATCATAGGTAGGGGGTAATCGTCTTTCCTTGAGCTCCTGTTCAGGTTTCTGAAATCGACACAAAGCCTGATTTCTCCACTTTTCTTCCTCACTAGAACCAAATTGGCCACCCATTCAAAATATCTCAAGGGGATGATAATTTGGGCCTCTAGCAACTTCTTCACTTCTTTGTCCATGATAGGCAGCAACATGGGATTTATCTATCTTAGCTTCTGCCTAAATGGCCTAGCTTCTTCCTTCAATGGGATCTTGTGTTCAATGACGGATGTGTCATATGTCTTAAGATCCTCGTATGACCATGCAAACACATCAACAAACTCTCTCATCAATTCAGTATATTCGGCCCTCTATTCTCTGGTCAAACTTCTTGATAATTTGACAAGCTTAGGCTCCTCCTGTGTGTCAATGTTGCATTCGACTGTATCAACATCTTCATTTGAAACCTTACCCTTTATGGCCACATCATTCCCATTGAACAGTCTTTCTAAAGGGATTAGTCCCCTTGGAATGTGATTGCTAGGCAGTTGAATAATCTGGTGATTAACAATTTTATTTAAAAACACCTCAGGGTGAGGGTCACCTTCCGGGTCGGGATCCTGATCAATGTGCAGCACAAAAATTTCATCAACAGATTGGAAAATTTTTTCAATTTCTAGGTCATCTTCAAATACCTTCCAATGCTTGACGTTATCCGATATAGAGGGCCTATATCTTATTTCAACATCATATTTGACCACAGGTGGTAGAGGAACTTTGAGAAAACTAGCTGAGACAACTAAAGAATCGACTGAAGTATTCTCCCCCCTTGGAATGAAAGAAATGTTAAAGGCCAAGAAGAAATTGTCAATCAGGTCCCATACCTCATTTATGTAATTCCTGAGCCGTGGATTATTAGTATGATAAGCATTTCTGACTTGCTAGATGATCAACTCAACATCTCCAAATATTTCTATTTCTTTAATTCCCATTTCCTTTGTGGCCCTCATACCCAGAACAAGAGCTTCATACTCTGCCACATTGTTGGTGATTTTGAATTCCAGCTTATATGATTGGGATATAGCCTCTTGACAAGGTGATATGAAAACCACCCCAGTGCCAGCACCTTCACTAGAAGAAGCTCCGTCGAAAAACATCTTCCAAACAAAGGTGGTTGGAGGGGGTATCTCCTGATTAAGAATGGGCCAATTTCTGATCTGTAAAGGGACCTCAGGAGTTTTAGTGATCTACAACAAACTAGACCCTAAATCGGTGTCAAGTGCAAAGATGGGGTGATTAGTGGGGTTTGCTTCATCACTGACAATATAGGCTAGCTGGGCTTCCCTGTACAACCTCCTGTGTTCCCCTCCAAATACTGGGATGGTGGCATATGTGAGATCCATTTGTAATGTTCCCCCAAGATTTTTAATCCAAGATCTAGACAACAACATGCCAAATTTGGGGGGAACGTCAGCTACCACAATATCCATGACCACACTCTTCATGGGCAGCTGAAACAAAGAAACCACCAGGTCTTTGATGACTCCTAGACACTACACTCTTCTTGAATCAAAAGAGTACAAATCATGAAAAGTTTTTGCCGCCTCCAGTCCCAATTCTTCCATTACTATTTTGGGCATAAGGTTATGGGAAGCCCTTGAATCCATGAGGTAGTTATGCAACACTTTATCATGTATACTCAGGGATGTTTAGAAGGGAGAGGATGAATCATCTCTATCCTCTACCATGGGCCCTACGACAACTACTGGCTTTTCATCTTGAAGGTTCATTGAGTCAGAGGGAGGCTGGGGGGACTCAGATTGTAGCAACTTGGAGAGGGACCTTTTGAATTCTTCTTTTTTAACAAGTTCAGATAGGGGTACAGGAATTCTAATCTTTTGAATCTCATGCTCAAAATTGAAGGAAGGAATAGGCTTAGGAGCTTCCCTTACCTCATTGACAGGTTCCTTGGCTGCTGGCGAAGCACTCTGAGTTTTCCTTTCTTTAGTAGTGGCTGCTGCAACTTTAGTAGGCCTATCTGCTATGAGGGGATGGTCTTGACTGTCAAAGTCTCCTTCTTTCTTTCTTGACCTGAGATTATATCTGTTAGAGGTGTGATCAGCCCTTCCTCCCTTACCTAACTCATGGATTTGGATGTTCATCAGGGATTTTTCATATGCACACTGAGTCAAATGTGGAAAAGGAGGAGCTTCTTCAACACAAATAATTTCGAGGTTGAACTCATCTATCTCCTCCCCTCCCTCATGAGTAACCAGGATATTTTGGATATGGGTTTGAATCCTTTGATCTTCTTTGTCTTTTTCCATTTGTTCCCTTGGGAAGGCCCACGGTCCATTGTTATCAGGTCTCCTGAAACCTCTACCATCAACATTCTAGGGATTTCTGTACATGGGCTTCCCTTCTAACTCCCACCTTTCCATTCTAGCAGAAAGTGACTTTAGTATTCTAGTTGTCTCATCTGTCTAAAGGGGTTGGGGAAAGGAGATAGATGAGGAAGCTCCAGTCCTCTGCTTGGATATGTTTCTACCAGCAGTGTTCCTGAGTCGGTCAACAGCCAATATATTAGATTCTACGTCCACGGCTGCGTCTTGCATATGGGCCAGAGTAGTGGCTCTTCTTTCCCTCAACAGGAGGCAGAAATTGGGATCAAAGGCACTAGCATAAGTGATCTTTCCAGAAGCTTCAGAAGGTTTTATCTCAGCAGTTATTTTGTTGTACATTATATTAAATCTCTTGGAGAAGTCGGAGACAGACTCTCCTTCCTTTCTCTTCAAAGACCCAAACTCTGTCATGTAATACATGAAGTCTTTTTTATCTCCCCACTATCTTAAAAATGCATTATCTAAAGCTTTGACCCCATCAATAGATCCAAGAGGCAGGGCCTTGAACCATTTTCTAGCCTTGCCTTGAAGGCTATGGACAAAAATCCTCATCCATACGTCTGCATGCATGATGACATTATCATCTGTGAAATGGTAAAATGCTTCTAGGTGTTCTTCTGCAGTTATGTCCCCCTTGCCTATAAACTTGGGCAACTGCTTGAGGTAACCATCTACTGGGAGGGCATTGAGAGGCTACGGTAGCTCGAGGGGAGCATACCTAGCGGCTATAATGGCCTCCATTCTGGTCATAGGGGGATTTGCTCCTACCATAGGGATATTTTTTGGAGGAGAACTCGGAGGAGAAGGAGCTCGCAAAGGGGATACTGGGGATGAGATTCTAAGTGGAATGGGAAACAATAGGGGATTTAGGGAAAAGACAAGCGAGTTTAGGTCGGTTGATGTTTCCCTTCGCGCAGAAGCGGCAATAGTAAAAAGAGGAGGAGGAGTAAAGCCACGAGTGGGGAAATATTTTGTGGTCCTGGGTCTACGCCAAGATATAGCGTCAGGAGAAATGGGCGTGACAAGGATTTATCCCTCTAATCCCAGACCAGGGGGGGAAACCTCAATAGGAACACTCCCGAAATTTAGGAAACAGGAAACTTCAGAAAGTGGTCTGCTAGGAAACTGAGGAGGAGAAAATGGAGTTCTTACAGAAGGAGATGGCGGATTACCTGGTTCGACGACAAATTCTCCTTTAGAGACCTTTCCTTTTCCAATGATCACCTCCCGATCAGTCTCAGATGTAGCTAGAGGCAGTTGTGGGTGGGACCACGTATGTCTGCCTCTGAAAGCCACAATTGACATAGCAGGTTCACTACAGTGGAGTCATCACAATGGAGTCACCAGGTGCATACTAGAAATATTCAAGGGCTCTGATGCCTGATGCACCTTCATAGTCAGAAGCTCATTGTCGTTCAATCCCAGAGAATATTTTCAACTTCGTCCCTGGCAACAGTGCCAGAAATGGTGGCGACGTAAGTCACTCCTGGATTGCAGAAAGAGCAGAGCCTGATGCCCATCAGTTTATGTCACGATTTTTGTATGAAAGGGGTGATCGAATGGAAGTAAACTCAGACGATATTGTTTCAACTGTGAAACTAGGCCAGACATGCATGGGAAGGTGAAGT